>QGSO01000424.1:694304-798249 GCA_011037825.1 Carya cathayensis | reverse complement strand
CCACCTCACCGGACCCAGCCACCCCACCCCACGCCTCCTCTCATCTCCTCCCTTTCTCTCTCCCCGAGGCAAGCCCAAACCATTGGCTCTGTAAATCACTCGGTACCTCGCCGTCGCGAGCCAACTCTGCTGCCAGAGGTTGGGCCGCACCACCACCAACAACCCCCCACCTCGGCGACGATCCCCTTCCTCCCTTTCCCACAGCTAAAGCCCCCATCTCAGCGATTCCTCCTCTTCCTCCCTCTCGTTCTCTCTCTCTCTCATGGATCCCCTGTGCACAGCCACTAGATTTGCCGCCGTGAGCCACAATCGGCGCCACTAGCCACGACGCTGCACCAACACGAGCAACTCACCGACGCAGCAGCACCTCCCGCACGCTTTCATTCACTGTCGAAGCCCTTAAGCATGGTAAAATCCTACCTTTATATCTTTATTGCTTTATTTTATAGTAAATGGACTAGACAGATTTATATTCATGGATATGTAGTATTTTGTGCATGTTGTTGTGGAAGTCGGAGGAGAAACAGATTGGTTGTGATATTGTTGTTGGATTGTGAAGTTTTGGGTGTTAATTCGACTATGATTCCAATGTGATCAAATTATTTTGCTTACGGATTTGAGGTATGTGGCTGATGAACACTTATTATTGCTCAGTTGATTCCTTCTGCATTTCCAAAATTCTGCTTTTGTTTCTTCTATCTATATGATATTTATTTGAAGCATTAGATTTTAGTTAAGCTGGTTTGACATTCATTTTATTCATCCCACCTGTTTTGGCATCAGGATAAACCATTGGCTGTGAGTTCCATAAGCCAATGCAGTAGATGGAATTCTTTTAGGAAAAAATCAATTTTTATCATACCTTCAGGCAACCCCATTTAATCATGTATTTGGAAAAAGCTACATGATTAAATGGGGTTTATGATTCCTCTGTTGCATTTATCTAGATTTACCTCATGAAATTGTCTCGTCCTCCAAGCCAAGGGAAGAAGCAGGAATTTATTGGGGGTATAGAGTTCGTTATGCTTCCAATATAAATTCAGTATTTAAGGATTGCCAATTCAAGGTCTTCATTCTGACTCTGATTTTTTTTTTCTCCTCTCTTTTTCCTTTCAAGCCACAGTATTGTTTCTTTGATAACCATTCATCGGAGGCCTTTATCTATCAACTTGTGTCATATTAATCACAGGGGGGCTGTGACCAAATAATCGGAACCTCAGAGCATGGTCAGATTGTTAATTCATCAGATCTGACTATACCTACCTTTAGGTATGCTTCTGTTTGATGTCTTGATCACAAGTATTTTTTTTTTTAAATGGTGCTGCGATTGTGACTTCCTTTGGCTGGCTGTTCTTTAGTGACTGGAGTTAAGTTGCTCTCAGCAAAATTGTAAATGGTGGCTCTTTGAGATCTATAAAGAGAACTGGTGAGTACTAGAAGATAAGTATAAGTATTAATACTTATACGGCAGCACTTGAAAATACTAAAAAGGCTCCTCCAAACGCTGCGTCCTGGCCAGATTATTGAAACGGTGCACTCCACTCCAGCTAAGTATTGAAACACTGCATTTTGAGTTTCCCCCCATTTCCTGCCTTTTCCAAACCCTTCTCTAGAAGGGGTCATAACATGTTGATTGCTTAGATAGGTTTATATTCGTGGATATGTAGTGTAAGAACATGTTGTTACACTGGGGAATATTTGTTTGTTATTTTGAAGCCAGATTTATTGTTACACTGGGGAATAGGTTTATATTTTTGACTTGCTTGCTTTGTAATACTGGGGAATCTCTTATTGTTATTTTGAAGCCAGATTTTTCCTTCATGTTGTTGGGTTCCCTTTTGTCACGCCAGAATTTAATTCTGGCTCCATCTCCTAGGCATACATGATCAGACTATTTGTGAGGATAAATCTGTTAGTTCTGGACAAGTTGTATTACACTGTTTGATCGACAAATATAGCTTCTACAAAGTGCGAAATGGCTTTCAAAGCATTTTTTTGACACCTGTGTATTTTTCTTGATGTTTGCTAGGTGTTTGTATGGTTGTCATAGTTAGTGAAAGCTGAAAGGTGGTATTTTTTTTTTTATATGATGTGGTTGCTACCTATGAATCTTGAGTGTCTCAATTCCTACGGATGATTGCACCAAGATAAAGCAATTTTCTATTTTTCTTGGTTGTTGATCGCTGCTGACCACTTGTGTCGTCCTACCTAGTTTCATTTAATTTCATATGTGGTCTTGTGCATTTATCCCATGTCTATTGTCTGAAGGTATCTTGCAAGAGTTTTAACTTAGCATTTGTACTTGCTGGAGCCCCAAGATTAGCTCCATGCTGTTAGTGAAGACCCAGCCACCGTCCTACACTAGCATTTGGTTCACTACATGTAGATCCCCACCAGCATGGAATGGAGTTGGATAAAGATGAATTATTTTGAAGTGTTGGGATAAAGATGAGTTTGTATAGCATTTCTTGGTATTGGTTTCTAAAACTTGAATGTATTGGGAATGGATAAGTTTGTAAAAACAAATGTAAATTTTTGTAATATTTTATTTTTAAATTATTATAAGTGTCAATTTTGATCTCTAATGTTGGAATATTTTTATTTAAGCCTATATTAGACTATTTGTTATGAATATTTTGGGCTAAATATCTCTTATTTTTTTGCATTTTTTTTTCTAAAATATCTTAGCTTTTGCCATGAAGGCAAGTAGTGGCAAATACATTTTACCACTATATTCTCGGTATCTATTACGTATTTGCCACCAATCTGTAGAATTTCATAAAAAATGAACATTAGCAATCATACAAGATGGTGGGAAAAAGATGGAGTTTGACAACTACCATTCATTTTGTCACCACGAAGACTATTATAATACATGTTTTTGGCACAACAAGATACATCACAAAAATCTTTATGCCATGACTTTTTCTACAAATAGTATCGTGAGAATTGTATTATTTCTAACCAAATAGATTAGTGGGTAAATAAAGTTAAAGGACCACAAGGTCTTAAATCCAAACAGTTTTTGCCATGGGCCAAATTATTTTTTTTATCACAAATTAGATTCGTGGCAAAAAAGTATATTTTTCCATGAAAAAAATTTTTGGTGGAAAAATATTATTCCCCACTTATTATATGCCACCAACGACCCATGAATAATTTTGGTGGAAAAATTTTTTTAGTCACTTAATCCTAGTTTTTTCTGACCACTCTCCTCCGTGGCATAAGCCCCAAAATCTTGTAGTGAAATATTATTTTTATTAAGAAAATTTTTTTAATTAATAATGTAATACTTTTAGAAAAAAAAATATAATTTCTAATATTAAATAGTAAGATAGACTTAAATCGATTTTAAAACATTTAAAATTAAAATCTTATTATTTACTACTGCATATGCTCTTGGGTATGGCTAGAAACAACAAATACTTGAAAAAAAATAAAAAAATAAAAATCTTGAACCAAAACTGTGTAGTACATGAGACAAATCGTTAACAGTAAAATAACGTGTTTTCTTAGCTTAATAAAGCGATTATTTTTAAAAAGTGATATAATTTTTATAAAAAAATAAAATACTAAGGTTTTTATAAGATATTATTATTTTCTTTTAATGTTTCATAATGAATTTAAATTGCTAAATAAATAATATTTTATTGGAATAATTGTATTCGTAAATGTAGTTGGTAAATAGATTTAAACTTAATTATTTTACATTTATCTTTATTTATATAAGAAATGAATAGAAATTTTAAATCACATATGTAAATTTATATAGAATATATATTTATATAATAGAATATATATTTATATATCTAATATACCTCCTAATAAATGATCATCAATGCATGGGTTCTAGGATCGATGTATACTGCATGAACTTTGATGACTATGAATTTATTCATAAGTGATTGAAAAGAGAGAAATTAAAAAAATAAAAACTTTTAAGAAGAGAGAGAGAGTCACTTAAATTTATTCATGCAACTAACGGCGTTAATTTTAACGGTAAAATAATAAAAACTGTTAAATCAATAAAATTCTGTTAGATAACAACTTTATATATATTAAGATATTATATTCTAGATATAAAGCTCAAGAGTTAAAGACAGAAGGGAATACAAAGCACCTTTTGATAAATTCAACCATAACATCACGGGTAGACAGTGAACAGACATATAAGAGAAAAATTACAGGGGAATTTAGGACAAGACAGCGACGCTAGGAATTTAGGACACATTTAAAACGAGTGCCAGCACACAGAAGTAAGGCAAATGGACATCCTCGCCATGAACAGAGTATTGTATAAATTCCATGGTTTTGAACTCTCCCTTTTCATATATATAGAAGTGTCACGGCTCTTGGAAGCATTAATTGTTGAGGCACGTATATTTGGTGATTTACATGTGGGAAGAGCTTCTGAAGGACCCAAGAGCTTTAGCAGCGGCAGCTCTCAAAATGTACTGGTGATAGAATGCAGCAATTGCAGCACCAATGAATGGTCCGGCCCAGAAAATCCACTGGAGAAACACATCGATCAAACCCAATTCTAAGTTAGCATAACTATGTTACATAAATCCACACGACTAAATATAGACAGAGAGAAAGGTAAGTGCATACTTGGTCATCCCATGCCTTATTATCCTTGCCATAGATCACGGCAGCTCCGAAGCTTCGAGCCGGATTAATACCAGTTCCGGTGATCGGAATGGTGGCCAGGTGAACCATGAACACGGCAAATCCGATTGGAAGTGGTGCCAATACCTTTTAATTCACATATATATGAACAAGATTAGTAAAACCCAAAATAACCCTTCATTTTAATTCTCCTAGATCAGGGTATAGTACTTACAGGAACATGGGAATCTCTTGCTTTTCTCTTGGGATCAGTGGCAGAAAAGACAGTGTATACAAGCACGAATGTGCCAATGATCTCGGCGGTTAATCCAGTGCCCTTGCTGTATCCAGCGGACAGCTCGTTAGCACCACCGCCGTACTTGCTGTAGTAAGCGCTCTGGAATGCCTTTACCAACCGGCATCCGCATATGGCTCCCAAGCACTGAGCCGCCATGTACAATATTGCTCGGACCAGTGAGACCTTCCGAGCAAGGAACAGCCCGAATGTCACCGCCGGGTTAATGTGCCCTCCTGTATCAGTTCAGAAAATTTATAACCCATATTTATCTGCAACAGATCATTATGCACATCTTTCTTGCTTCTATTTTTGAGAACATATTACAAATAAAAACACTAAAATTGGGTGCCCGAATGTCACCGCCGGGTCAATATATTCAATAACACAAATATTCAATTATATAAAGGATAAAGTATAGAGTCTGATAAATTCAAATTCAAGACCTTCGTTCTAATACCATGCACGTTGAATCACACTTACAGAGAACTCACCTGAAATACCGGCTGTGCAGTAAACAAGGACGAAAATCATGCCACCAAAGGACCAAGCAATGCCAAGAATCCCAACCCCACCACAAACCTCCCCACCCTTGATTTCGTCAGTTTGGCTCTTGTATCCAATCACAGTTAGAACAGTAATATACAAGAACAAGAGGGTGGCAATGAACTCAGCAATGATGGCTCTGTAGAAGGACCATTGGGTGAGCTCCACAGCATCAATCAATGGTGCTGGTGGTGGGTCTTGGTAGTCCTTGGCGGAGAAACCACCTTGCCCTCCAACTTCAATGTCCTTGGCCATAGCGATCGTTGCTCCTTGTAGCTAGCTAGCTAGGTAGAGATGAGTTTGAGTGTGTTTTGTAATCAGGGAGACCAATCAAGAGAGAGTTGTAGACTTGGTGTACATTCAGTGGAGATGAAGGGAGTATATATACTGGGGAGTTGAGTGAGCTTGCTAATTAATAAAACTTAGCTTTGCCGCCCCATATATCATGCTTACCCCACCATTTTGGTGGAAGTCTTTCATCACTGGCCCCATGTGATTCCCCTTTTACTTGAATGTGATTCCAGCGTGTTCCAAGAGTCATGCTCCAATTCCTTTTATCAAATATAGGTAACACATATAATATATATATATATATATATTTACAGAGCTGTGCGTAAAATCATTTTGTAAAAAGTAAACAATCTATAACTATATCTTACTCTAATATATGTCATCTAGGTAGGTGGGGGGTTTTTCTTTTCCGCTACGGTCTTTCCTTTTCATCACTGGTAGTTTCTTCAAGCTTCTACGCCATTTAGCATAAAAAACGGCAGTCCTTTTCGGTCTATCTCTACATAGATTTAAGGTAAACAGACATCTCTAAAGATATAAGATTACTTTTGGATTAGAATCATCTCTGATTATCTGTTTCTTGAATGGTATGACTTCATTCACGTAAAGATAAATATATACAATATTTAATATTCATGCAAAGTCCATAACTGTACGAAAACCTCAATATCCATGTAACTGGATTTTAGAATCATCTCTAATTATCTGTTTCTTTGAATTGTATGACTCAATTCACGTAAAGATAATATATACAATATTTAATATTCATGCAAAGTCCATAACTGTACGAAAACCTCAATATCCATGTAACTGTACAAAATGCTGCATAATATACTTTTACTTAATTCTTATTCTGCCGCGTTTGATGGGACCGGAATTTATTATATCGAAAAATAAAAAGGAATCTAATCGATAAGCAATACCAAATTATCTCAAAGGTCTGGAAATATTGATAATTGGAATTTTTTTTCCATCCATCGTTCTATAGATTTTGGATTAGAATCATCTCAAATTAACTGTTTACTGAGTGGGTAATGTTCTATATAATCTTCGATTATACATCTTAAATAATTATATCAAAAAAATTAAAAAATAATTTTTTCATATAAATCTTAAATATTTATTTTTTAAAAGGAAATACATAGAAACTGTATATTTTATAATTGTAAATATTATTTTTCTTATTCAATTCACGTAAAGATAAATGCAATATTTAATATTTATATATACAATTCATAATGTACAAAATGTTAAAAATCTCATCCATGCAACTGTACGAAGTGTTGCATAAATACTTTTACTTCATTCTCATTCTGCTGTGTCTGATGCGGTATTGCCAATTATCAATGGAACTTATTATATTAATTATTAAAAAAGAAAAAGGAATCTAAGAATTGATAAACAATACCACTTTATTCTAATGAGATGGTAATAGAATAAGGTGAAATTAAATAAGAAAAATGATAACTTTATAATTTCTTGTTTTATAATTCCATTTTTATTGGAGGGTAATAATGAAAAATTAGATTTATTTTTAAATTAATTATTTTTAAATTAAATCATAAAATATTATAAAAAATTATAAATTTATCTTTACCCAATTATAAACTAATCACTCCTAATCCTATAAAAATATTTTTTTATATTTCCATGGAAGATATTTCCGTAATTATTATAGACTAATTACTCTTAATCTTTTATCTTTTAATGGAAAAAGTGATAGCTTGGTTAGTGAAGTATTATTATTTATTATTTTTTTAATCTATTTTTTATTATTATTAAATGTTTTATTATTATTTTTATTATTTATAAAATATCTAAAATCACTTCCATACTCAAATTCAACTCTTAAACTAATCATGATGTAGTAGAAGATAACACGTGTCGGAAAGTAGTGGTGGTTGGAACCACAATCAGAGATTATAGGAGATGGACAGGACAAATCGTATATGAGCACATTGCAAGCCGACCAAATTCACATGCATTCACCACGCACCGTCCAGCATCATATCCTTCCCTTCCTTTTTTCTCAACCACTCACGTCCAGCCACGTTCTGCTGTCCCCACAGCCACCACCAATCATTCTCCACCTTATTTACAATGCCATTTTTATTTTCTCTAAATTATGGGTATTGACCAATCATTATTATCCATATTTATTAGATAAAAAAAAAAAAAAAAACTTTAAGACAGAAAAAAAAAAATGAAAATTGTTTGGCTGTTATGCTGCCACGTGTCAAGCACAATCGACATTATTATTGTCTGCCGACCTAGGCCATCCTTGGCTCTTTACCGTCCATGGCAACGTTTATCTTTGTTTTGGCCGGTAGCACCAGGAGGCGTGCTAAAGCTAAACACACGTGGAAAATGATTTAGAAATTGGAAATTTATTTATTTTTATTATTTCTTCCTTCCGAGGTCCGTGTATTTATGTTATCTAAATCACGAGAGATATAAATGTATAATATTTTTTTGACTACTTTAAACCTTACATATTATAGTATTTTCAATTGTTTATGTATTTTCTTTTTTAAAATATATCATTAAAATTTATTTTTTTATTTATATATTAACTTTTACAACATATTATATATCAACTTATCTATTTTTTCATATTATTTAAATATTATACTTTTATCTTTTTTTTTTTAAATATTTTCTCTAACTATTAATGATATCATCATATCTTTTGATATTTACAATATCTTCCCATATACAATATCATATAATTATTATATTCTATTTTAAATTAATCCGAATTTATAAGCTAAACAAAAATATAAATTAATTCAAAAAATAAAAAGAAGAGATTATATAATAAAAATATTGTCAAAGTGTATTAAAAAAATATCTATTGGACCATTCTCAGTAATTCAGTAATACTAATTCTTGAAAACATTCTCAAAAGATACATGTATTTATTATTAACAATACCAAAATTTTGGCCATCTTCTTTTATATTTTAGAGAAAGTTATATTTTATAAAATATATTGTGAGTACTTAGCCGCTATAATTTTAGTATTAAAAAAATTAATACTTCTTTAATTATTAAATAAAAAAATTATTAGAATCCCCGTCGGGTCCCTCATATGTAAGATCAGCATTTATCTGCATATTATATTATAACTTCCACTTAGATTTTTAGCTTGCGATTTGGGAGAAAAAAGGAATTCAGATAGAAGATCTTGATTCGATATGTTTTCTCCGTCATTTTTTACTGTACTCGTTTTTCTTTTTTCCAAAGGTATAAAGTTATTTTTTTTTAAAAAAAATGGTTTGGCCGAAAGAAGATCATCAAAGAATTTGGTGAGCCTCCAAAAAGAAAATATCAGACTTCCCTTGTAGAAAGCAAGGGAAATGGGTATGTGAAGTAATCTCTCAAGATTAGATTCAACTGGTCATGGTATCTTTTATCAGGTGCTGAAAACTTTTGGGTTTTCTTCTCAATGGCTGTTTTTTATGCTGCAGTGTTCCGTGCCGGCACCTTAAGTTTTCATTTTGCATGAATTGCACTCAAAAAAGCTGGTTATTTCACTTCTACTAAAGGATTAAGGATTAAGGCCTCCTTTACTTCCACGAATGAGAAAGAAGAAAAAAAAGTGAATAAATAGTGAAGTAATTTGTGAATAGTTTGAGATAAAAATTTTATGGAATTTTGAAAAATGAGATAGAAAATGAAAAAAAGTTATAATATTAAAAGAGAGAATATAACTTATAATATAATTTTTGTTTTGAAATTTAAAAAAATTGATTTTTTTTTTCTTTTGGCAAGTTTGGAAAACTTGTAAAGATAAGATGAAAAAGTTAAAAATTTGAAAAAGTGAAATAGAAAAATATTTGTGTTTAAATCATAATGATAGGATGAGATAAGATAATTTCGAAGATTTATGAAACAAAACCATACCTCAGATAGGGAGATTCATTACCTGACCTGCTTCTTATCCTCAGTCCAGAACCACTAAGCAAAAAGTTCACTTCTTTCAAATTAAAGAAGGCAACTTTCCTACAATACATTAGGTGCTCCTTTAAACTAAAGAAAGCTCCAAGTTTCCATGTTTGAACCTTTGGCACAAAAGGTGGCTTCATTGAAAGGAGCTCTGCACGAGAAAACCAAGCCTTTTCACAAGCGTGTATTAGCCTCTATGCCAATACATATATTCTATCCTGCACTAATACCCCTAATATTTGTGGGTTTCCTTTATTCAAAAAAGTATTTCAGCTGGCTCTGTTAATGGTATTTCTCAGCCTATTGCTAAATCATATCATCCATCTCTATGGAAATCTATTTGTAAATTCACACCTACGGTTTTAGGGAATAAGGGGTTTACAATGGAGAATATCCAGAAGTTTCTATAATTCTTATGAGAATTGCTCACTATTTGCATGAACTAAAATGACTTTCTGAAACCAAAAGAGTGCATTAAGGCTAATGATGCAGCTATTCTGAGATCTCTGCAGATGTTTCTAGTCCTAGTGAAAATTTGAAAACCATTGCTGGTTTATTGGAGGCCACCAGACCTTAGTAACTGTTGAGACATCTATTTGCAACCTGACAGAGGCAGGATATGGAGGTTGATAAGGTCAACACCAAAGACTTAGCTTTGTCATATTATTGCTAGAGATTTTGTCAGGGACAATGTTAAGGTGACTACTAATTGTGCACACTAGTACAAATAAATTTTTTTTTAATAATTTTTTTAACATCTTTAACCATTAAGAAATATATATATATATTAATTTACCAATAGTCAATTCTTTAACTATTAAGCAAAAATCAAAAAAATAAAAATATATGAGTAAGCACATTTGATAGGCATATTTAGTAATCATACTATCATTTTCCTTTTGTTAGATAACCAATATAATGTATAATTAGAAATTCTACTTCTATGTATAAAGTTTTTGGCACTTGCTCTAGAATTGGGCTGGATAACGAGGGCCTGTCTTGGCCCACATGGTACCGGACAAACCATCTACCCACCAGTTTATTGGACAGGTGGTAAGGGGTTAGAAATTTTTTTAATAAAGCAGGGCAGGTGTGGGTAGGATATCCACCACTTCATATACCCGTCCGCAGTGATGAAGCTAGAAATTTAATTTAGGGGGCCAAGGTACATGTAAAAATTTCTGTAAAAAGTACAACTTAACTATATATAAATAATAATAATAAAATACATTTTTTTGAAGTACAAGTTTGAATGCATAAAAATAAAAAATATAAGCAGTTATGTTAATTGAGCTCTTCACTCTTTCATTGAATAAAAATAATCAATTATGACATCCGTGATAAATCTTTTAATAATTTCAGATCGATGCAGTAAAAAATATGCGGTGCAACAAATATTAAGGCAGTGGTGTAATGTGAGATAGTATTCTCTCAAACTTCTTTATTAGTATAATAGCTAAAGGATGTATGATTTTTGCATTTTCACTTTGTTTGGGGCATCAAACAAATTCTCTTGTAGATCTAGTGGCCCTAAAGCAAAAGTTGTTATATTGCCTGCTCCTTGGCTTCAATGATATCTTCTTTGAAACTCATTTGTTTGTATTAGAATTTTTAATTTCTTAAAAGGGCTAAAATCCCTGGCAATGTTATGATATTTGGGATAATAATTGATGTTTCAATAGGTGTAATCATTTAGCATGTCTCAGGAAGGAAATTCAATAATTGATGTATGTTAGCATATATTTACCTATCTTAATTAGATTAATATTTTGTAAATATTATAGGTCAAAATATTATGTATGTAGGTTTTTTTTAAGGGAATATTTCATTACATAACAAATCAAACCATACATGACTTACCAAAAGAAATAAGAGGAAGAACTATATCAAGACGGTCTTCCAACCATATAGTTTCAACATTAAGTGTCGAAAATTTTTTTGCAGTAGTAAGAGCTACTTGATTTCCATCTCTACTAGTGAATGTAAGAAGCCAACTTGAATGACCAGAAATAACATGCTTAATATCTTCAATAACTTGCCCCAACCATGATGAATCTGATAAGTATCATTAACTACATCCACTACTCCTTTTGCATCACTTTCGAATTCAACATATTCAAATTCCAATTCATGACACATATTAACTACCCTACGAAGAGCATAACACTCAACCAAGTGAGCAAAGGAAACATAATCCCTTTGAGTAGCAAGAACTACTTCAAAAGCTGCATCTACATTGACTTTGAGTCAAAAGTCTGTAGGAGGTTTCCTTCATTTAGGTATTGATTGTATTTTCTTAATTACATTAGCCTTATTACACTGGGTACCCTTGTGCATTGTCAATACTCATTGAACATATAGAGTTTTCTCATATACATTTTTCTACATGGTAACAAAGAGGACACCTTCCCGATGCCTCTAGTCAATATTGTCCATATCACACATTTTTCTAGTAGCCATTGGTGTCCCTTTTTTTTTTTGGTAGTCTACAATGAGCTATGTTGGTTCCATTACATTTATCTGACACTTCCACTCACTTTTTGCTCCACTTAGGCCTACATGTTCGATAAACTCAGGTCACCATACAACTTGTCAGGTTGTAGTTGACAATTTTGTGTCAAAATAGCACTATTTCTATCCTTACGCATCGTCACACATTGCACTATTATTTGTGTGCCGTCCATGTGCCCCCACACACCGATCAACATTTTCAAAAGTTTGATCCACATTTCAACTCAATCTAGCCCATTATAGTCCAATCCACTTCAAGTAAACTTATCTCAACTTTGTAGCCTCTTAAGCCCATACTTTCTCTTAACCCACAACCCACACATTCTCTTGTCCAGAACCCAAGGCAGTCATTGCCATGTCACCTAAGATTGATTGTTGACTATTGACTAGTCAACTGTTGAGATTTCGATTGTTGACCTAAAAAAAATCCCACAAAATGTCCCTTTTATCCAACCTTGAACATATTGTTCATCTCATTGAGAATATTTTAGTTGGATCCAATTATAATATATGGGCACAAAATATATCTTTCTTCCAATCTTGATAATATTATTCGATTGTGTTTGGTTGTTGCACCTAACTGAACACATCTTAAACCAACTATTGATGAGACCCACTACTTTTTTAACTTCCCATAAAAAATTTAAACTCATTTCAACCTATTTCATATATTTCAACTTAAAAATTTAAACACATCTGAACCTAAAAAAGTTAAACACATCTCAATGGGACTCACAGAATACTACTACTCACAACTCAATTTATCTCAACATCTAAACATAAACTAATCATATTGGCAATACTTTAGATGGATTCAATTATAATATGTGGGCACAAAACATGGAAGTTTTTCTCATGGTTCTAAATTGTGGCGCTGTATTTTGTGAAATACTGTTGCCCTAAGCAACAAAATGGTGAAAGTATTGAAGTCTCTGCAAGCCGTCTTGAAGAGATTGGCATAGTGTGCAATACAATATCCTCTCTTAGTTTATCAACACTTTCGTTCCCCCAATTCCCAGTTTGCTTCCTTAAATTGGAAATGCTTCAAGCTACATGAGATTCTTTTTCGAAATAATATAATTATACTCATGATGCTTCATTGCAGTTTTAGCTTGAGACTAAGCTTTATCAGGTGCGACAAGAATCAAATTAGTCAATTGCTAATTTTTATTCTCATGTTAATAATCTATAGGGAAAACTATCTACAGTTCATGATGGACCTTGATGAGAACTTTGAGTCTACTCGAGTCTCTCTCTTGCATCGCATACCATTGACAAGCTCATTTCTGAGCAAAATCAATGATCAACAATGAAGTTGTAATCTCCAAATTTTGTTGTAGCCACCACCTCTCACATTCTTTCCATGCCTTCTTTTGGCAATACGTCTGGATCTTCACCACCCTTTTGTCGACTAAGATTGTTTTCTACGAAACTTGCAAACACATAGGCCACTCTGTCTTTGAATGTAACAACTACAATACATGAATTAATCAAAGACCTTTCTCATTGGTTGCCTTTGTAACTCCCATTGATCCTTTTGCACCAAATTCTTATTCTCAGCCCACTCCACTCACTGTAGCTGACATTGAGACATTACGCCATTTTTTATCCTAATATCCTATTGTCTTGTCCATCACCTCAAGTAAATCTCCTTGGTTTATTGACTTTACATGATATAATCACATGGCCTCCAACCCTACCTTATTTCCCCAATATTCTTCACTTTCACATAATGTTTCATTTACACATTGAATGGTTCTCAATATTCTTTAAGCAATATAGAATTATTTTTTCCTCAACACTACTTATTGCAAACATATACCTGGTCCCCAAGCTATACTTAAATCTCTTTTTTGTTGGTTAACTTTGGGGGTTAGGTTTTACGTGAACCTTTTTCCAATAATGAATTTGATGTATAGGATCCTCATATGGGTCTAGTCATTGGGACCGACCATAAGATTAGATGTCTTCTCGAGCTCTCTCCTCTACATATTCTCTCCCATGCATCTACACGTGTTGTTTCTCTCACCACTTCCTCTCGGTTATGACATTCTAGATTAGTTCAAGGCTTTTTTCCTCTTATTCAACTCTTAACATCTCAATGTCATTTTGGGTCCGTAGATTTTGAGTTTTTTTATTGTGTTTCATGTCAACATGGAAAACAAACATATTTTTCGTTCAATAAAAGTGACTTGTTTTCTTCTACATCTTTCGATTTGGTTCTTTATGAAATTTGGGAACCCACTCCCACTTCCACAGAGGGCAGATCTCATTATTTTGTATAGATTATTTACGCTATACTTGGATATATCTCTTACACAATCCAAACTTGCTCACATTTATCAAAGTTTCCACAGTGACAGAAGGGTCTTACATGGAATCAAATATAAATGGAGAAAGACTGATGAAAAATAAGAGGCTACACACTCGATCACACTTTCTAGCTCTCTACTACTCCTTGCTTCCTTTGTCCCACATGAGAACTTTTGATTTTGTATTAGAGATGACACAGTCACCGTAACAGCCCACCCAAAGAAATGCCACATGATGAGAGCTTAGGGTTGATAAGATAGGTAGCTCGATTAAAAAAGCACTTAAACATGAGTTGAGTTAGCAACTTAAAGACTTCTAGAGCTCAAAAGCTCAAATATAATGTTTAGGCCATGAAGGGCCCATGACTCCAATAGGGCCCAACAACTTATGAGTCATAGCCCAATATAAGTGCCTAGCACAATCAAACCCATAGAAGCCCTAGTAGAATAGCCCAAGCTCAATGAACCCAAAAATACATGAAGAGAACCCATGAAATCGTTCAAAGACTTTAATGGGTCTATGGCCCAAATAAAGTCCACTGCTAAGCCCAACCACATAGGCCCTAACCCTTCATCCAAAATCCAAGACCAAAGGATTTTTCAATTTAGGACATCAAGTTGAAAGAATTTATGAGGATGTCATCCCTAGAAAATTTCTTAGAAAGCGCCTAGGAGGAGGAAGATTCCTTTGAACTTCCTTGTTCAACTAAAATTCCAAATTTGGCCTCACCAAGTCGGTCATCAAGGACCATCCTAAAGAGATATTTTCACTGAGGTTATATTATCTTTAAGCTCCACAATTAATTAAAATAAGTTAGGCTTAAACAAGACAAAACCGAAATATAGCATGTCCCACATGCCCATAAATGGTCAAACCTTACCTCCACTTTGTATTAATCAAATTAACATGAGTGAATGTGTCATTTTCATAGAACAACTCATGAAATACCTAGGAACTAAAAGCCAATACAAAATCACATGATAGGGACATGACTCACACGTATAGGACCACATTAGGTACCACATGTCCACTTCAGGTATCCCATATTCAAAAGCTTAAGAAAATTTGTCTCTAGATGGAAAAAATATGACTCTCACACAAGTACAAGGAAGTTTCCCAATTCCCAAATCAGATTGGGCCTCACTTGGTCAAGCAATCAAGAAACAAAGACTCCAAATACTACTAGGATACTACTCGGCCAAATTTGAGTCTTTGGTGGAAAAATAGAATTTGGCATCTACCCACAACTTGCCAAAGCCGCATTTCTTCTAGATGGACTCTTGACACATCACTTTAAGTGTATGCAAGACCAACTCATGTCCAGCCACATAGCCACATGTTCAATGGCCTAACTCTCACACAACACTAACCAAACTAGAAATCGGGTACCCCTACCTAAGAGCCAATGGTTTGAGTCAAGTGAAAGAGAGAATCTCCTGGAGAGTCCTAAAAAATTTGAAGTCCTTAGAGGTGCAACTAGATTTGCAAAAATAAATAGAGAAGAAGTCACCTTAAAATCCAACCAATAGGGTAACTATGGCCTAGGCCTAGCCCTAGGGAGTTTGCTTCCAAACTTCCCACTATTCCCGAACTAACTTCGTAGCCTCCACAAATACTCATCTCCATATTCCACATAACTCCATATTCCACATAACCATGGTTCGAAACCATAGAGGAAAAAGAAGAAGAAATCAAAGAAAATCATAGGGAAAGCCAAATGAAGCTCATTGGCTTCAACACCTCACCATTTCATCTCCAAGTTTCTTCCATCACTTGGACAAGTGTCCCATCCCATCTCTCTCTCTCTCTCTCAATATTATGGAATAAGGAAGATCAAGAAAAATCATCATGGAATCTAGGCAAAACCACCATCGGCCATGGTTTGGAGGAAGCAAAACTGAGTAACACTTGAACCAAACCATGAACTATTCAAGGTTTTTTCTTGCCTCCCAGCCCAATAGATCACAGCTCTAGATCTCCCACATCATCCATAGAACATTTTTTAAGAAGTTCCTAGCCAACCAAGGCATATCATCATGGTTAAATCGGCTAACCTCATTGTAAGTAACCCTAGCCTTAAAAATTGCCTATATATACAGCTCCAAAACCTCACTGTCTATTCATTACATCCACAAGAGTCCCTTGGCAAATAGTGAATGTGTGTTCTAAGGTGAGAAGAGAGGAGCCTAGTCGTGCCATTGTAGGGAAGCTCATTGGTGACTGTTCATCACCTTGTCTTGAGATTTGTTTCAAAGCATCCACACACTAATGTATAGCCTATGTTCAAAGATTGACAAACACATGCTTCGGGTATATGGAGATCAATACAAGTTCACACACTATCCTGAGTTGATCATCACTGTCATCCTAAGGTCACCATGTTTCAAAATCCAAGCACTTGCATTCAAGTAGATAAATAGCGCTAACATGAACACCAATATGCATGGCTAAGCATGCCACGGCTAATAGGGCTGATTAAGAAATTTTATCAAGTTCTAAACCCTGAAAAACATTTTTCTAATACAACCACTTCAATCACTCAAGAACAACGACATAGGCTCCACTTGAGTGGTTATGGAAGTGATGATCAAGTCATAGTCAGAACCTAGTCCTACAAGAACATAAGAGACAATAGGATCATCATTAAGAAGCTCACCATATGTTGCAAGAATGTCAGTGAGGCACTTAATTTGCTGAAAATAATAAAAAATTGAGTAATTCACCTTCTTCATTAAGGCCAGTTGTATGTGAGTGTGAGTGATGCGAGCACGAGAGCTGATAAAGTACATGGCTTCTAGTTGAAGCCGAACATCTTGAGAAATTACTTTGCCAACTATTTGAGCCAAGACAGTTTCAAATAGAGATGAAATGAGTTAAGAGAATTAGATGATCTTGTTGAGACCAGTGGGTGTGGGCAGTGTTGAATTCAAGTTCAGTGAAACCATCTTGAGAAATAACAGAGAAAGTCAGTGGAGACGTGGAATACTGCCATCAAGGTAACCAAAAAGTTGTTGTCCTTTGAAATAGGAAACAACCTAGGCCTTCGAAAAAAGATAATTGTTGATGGTGAGTTTAAGGGTAAGAAGAGTTTGCAGGTTTGATTGAAATGTGGGAGATTAATAAAAGGTAAATTGAGTAGTGATGAGCGGAAGAGTGGTGGAATCAAAGGAGGCCATGGGGATCAAGAGAAAAGGCTAAGCTTGCCATAGTTTATTCCCAAAGAAAAATTCTTATCATACAACTAGTTCATCTATAGAAATTAAAATTAGAGGGAATACTTTATATATCAAAGTTTGAATTCTGATGATACCACTAGTTCATTTATAGAATTTAAAGTTCGAGAGAACACTTTGTATGTGAGAGTTTACTCCTATATGAGAATTCTAGTGATACAGCTAGTTCATCCACAGAATTTAAAATTAAATGAATCACTTTATATATCAGAGTTTACTTCCAAAAAAGAATTATGGTGATATTGCTAGTTCTTCCATATTTAAATTTGGAATGAACATTTTATGTATTAGGGTACACTCCAAGAAGAGGGGTCTTGATAACAATATTAGTTCATCCACAATAATTTAAATTCTGAATTTAAAAATGGAGAGAAAATTTTGTGTGTTTAGGTTCACTCCAAAATGAGAGACCCTGATGACACTATTAGTTTATCCATAATAGTTTAAATTTTGTTATTATTTATGAGTGTCAAACTTAAAGCATTAATGTGATCAAAATGTTTTTCTTGCAATAAGTATATGAATATCATTACAAGGTTTTCTGTACAAAATGACTCTAGTATAGAGAAATATGAGCCTTCAGATATACGCTAAGGCCTTGTTTGGCAATGACTCTAGTTCTAGACTCTGGTTTACCTATTTTAAATCTAATATCAATTATTATTAAGAATAATGGTAAGGGTTAGAAAGTGAAACTAATTACTACATATCAAACTTTAAACTTTAGGAATGAAAATGATGAAATCTTCTTATTTTGCACATAATTGTTTATTTCAGATGTATTATTATTTCATCGAAATAATGAAATATGAACGACATGGTAGACTGATTATTAGATCAATAAATATTTATTTTATGAATTTTTATTGAAAAGCAATTGCAACTTTTGGAAAAAGAAGGAAATGATGGTAATGAAAGTGTAAGAATTGTGTCAACTGAATTTTGAAAAAAAAAAAAAAAAAGGACACATGAAGGTTTAGGTGTCTTAAGCATAACATTTGACTCAAATGGAAGGGTAAATATATTTTTGTATAAGTTTCGAATCAAATCTTATCTACGTTTATACATTTTTTTAGATTAAACTTGAATGAAAATGTTCATTTTTATTTTCTCTGTATAAGTTTCAAATCAAACTCTATAAATGTTAATACTTATTTTTTGTGGTTGAACTCGAGTACAAATGCTCATATTTGAACTTGTTTCAAAATACCATTTATCTTGGTTCCATTTTTCTTTCCAATAAGATTTTTATTCATCATGCCTTCATAATGCTTTTGTTAAAAGTTTTCTACACTTATAGGCATGAATTGGAACCATAAAAAATATGACTCATGAAAACATTTTACAGTTTGTGGTATAGAATTTTGAAGCATGATTAAAGAAATACTTTATTTGTGGCATAAGATTTTGGAGACTATCTCAAATTTTCAATAGAAAATTATTAGTAAATAAATTATTTTTAGCATTTAGATTTTCTAATCTCAATATGTGTGTTAATCTGTAAAGAATGAAGACATATCAAGAAAAGATACCACAAAGAATAAGGAGTTTCTTGAGATGACGCATATAGACACATAGAGAAATTTTTCCTATAATGTTTGATAGATAGAAGTATCTCATTACCTTCATAAATAAATTTATAGTATGTAAGTATCTATCTGCTATATGAAAAGTCTCAACCCTTTTGCAATTCTTGAGGTACTTCTCATGGGGATGAAATGCAGTTAAATAGAAATATGAAAATCATCGAATTGTATTAGAATAGGGAGTGTCATCAAAAATATTATGACTCAAGCCATAACCTAATCTGTTTTCTCAACTTCTTAAAAAGTTTCAGTAAAATTTTTAAAAATAATGGTGTATATCATATATCATGTTCTTAGTAAGGTAGTCTTAATGACTTATTTTTTTAGTTGTGGACTGATTTAAGGCATGTATATGTATAGATGATAAAGCTAGAGTAAGATTTTATAACCCAAATAAAAGTTGATTCGTATAATAGTAATTGGATATATTATCATGATTGTTTATTCACGAAGAATCAAATAATATAGGTTGCATTGTTTCTAATCATAGTATTGAGGAAATTGAAAAATCAAATTCCTTAAGGTTGGCAAAATCAGTGGAATCATAGAAACTAAAGATGTGATTGTCAAGGAAGTGCATACTTTTATCTTCAAAAATGTTTGCAGTTCTTTTTTCTGATAATCTCTATGATAACATAGAATAAAAAATTAATGATTGTCCACCTCATAAGAAACACTACTAAAGAATTGGCCATGGAGATATCAGAACAGATAACCTCTTGCAATCTTCTTAATTTGCTATTTGATTAGATTAAATTATGTACTTCCAAAATTCAGAATTTGATAAATAAATATACATTTATGTTTTCACTAGTTGTAGAAAGAAGTGATTTTATAAAAGATCAATGCGTTAAAAAGCGATTGAAATCCATGAATCAATATAAAGTCTATTTTTTCATCATATTGTTAAAAAAGTGTAAAAAGTCAAACGTATATGGATCTTGGAGACAAATCCCAGACTTTAAAGACAAATATAATATAGAGTTAGACATGTAATCATTGATTTCACTCATAAATGAGCATCAATTAGAAAGAGGAATTTTTAATATACTTGAAATGACTCATTTAGGATCACTATGACATTAGTATCTCATTGTGGTTTAGAGTTATATCAAAAGGATGTGAAAACTATTGTAGTGCAAAAGTTTGGGTTATGAGATCTACAAGAAACAATAAAAAATGCTAATTAAAAAATGTAAGCTTTGAAATTTGTATTTAAAGATTGAGAATAACATCACTACGTTTGAATTAAAGACAAATATTTATGGTGATGTATATACCCAAAGGTCAATGGGAGCACGTTTGTATTTATGGTCAAGTATGTATATAACATTTTGACAAGTATAAATCATGAATTCTAGTATGACATTAAAGTTATATTTCTATAGAACTTTAAAAATGAGATTTATAAAAAAGACATCCTTCGTAATTGGGATTGGATTTTAACACCAAGATGTGGGTTATTAAGATTTTCTTTGTAAAGTTACATAGAATTTTGAAAGATTTTGTATGAAGAATTGTTGGTCAGTAGATTCTTTAAAAAAAATTGTGACATGCTCAGTATTTTACAGTGTCCTGAAATTGATTAGGTTGTTAAATAATTTTTTTTATTTATTTATACAAGAAGTTTAATGATTGCACAAACTTGTATAAGACTGAATATCAGTTTTTCAATTAACATCTTTAGTTGTTGCCAAAGTAACCCAATGAAGTTTGACCCAAAATTTGTGAAAAGTGTGTCATGTTATTAGCAATAAATTGAAGACTTATATTGTTACATTTAGAAGAACTGATACTCTTAAGGTAATTGGACAATCAGCCTCTATTTTATATGATTTCTTTAATGATATAAAATACAATTATGATTTTATATTTTGCTATCAAGTAGAGCTATTTTATGAAAAAGTATGAAACAAATCTACTACTATTTCATGTGCGATAGAGCTTGAGTTTGTGGCATACTTTGAGGCCACAATGTATGGTAAATGACTGAAAAAATTTATCTTGGAACTTAATAAAATTTTAAATATCTGAGTTCAAAAAGAAAGTACAGAAACAAATAATGTCTGTATAATATATCAATATTGCAATTTAAAGAACATGTTGGAAAAATAGGTCTTATGCCTATGCCATTTGAGCATGTTAACGAAATCGTTGATATGCTAAGCATTTTCTTACTGGATATTTTTAGATCTATTATGGTTGTTTCTATTGCCTTATCTTTCCACTTTATATGTACATTGAATAGTGTGGAGGAATAATAATAAAATAATGTTTGCAATAAACACGAATTGAAACTTAATGCATTACAATATTAGTCTTAATTGGCCATATTAAAGATAATGTTAAATTAAGCTACAAGTTTTGTAGTACATGAAAGAAATTTTACTAATTATATAACAAATGACCGTCATGACTCGCATTGGTAGCTTATTGGACATTGATATTACGGAATTCATGCAATATATTTTTAGTTAAGAAAATTTTCTAAAAATAACTTATGTAGTATGGTTAATTTGTAATAAACCTATAAACGGAAAATATTATTTTATTGACGTATGGGCCAAGTGAGAGAATGTTAGAGCTAAACTAAAACTCAATGTCCCACATACCCATATCTCTATGGGTTTATAGAAGTTCAAATATATCTCTTAATTAATCATGAGTTATAATGGGATGTAAATACTTCTAGATTTTGTGATAGCCAGAAGTCTATTTAAACACTGAAATGGTTAAGGATTCTCACATACAACATAATTATGTCTGTAAAAATCTGAAGACAGAGATAAAGTTATTAAGGTAATCTTTTTCTCATATTAATGTCAAATTCTCTATCAAACTAAAATAGAGTAAAGTACGTTTTTTAAATATTATTATTTAATGTCGGGTATCATAAAAAATCGATCATCTAAATATATTAATATTTTTAGGTTAAAATAGTTAACAGAGAGATCTTAAAGAAATTGCATAAGGAAAAATAACTGAACGGCCAATGAAATTAAAAAGGATGAACTACAAAACTCATTAATTCTAAGGTTTCAACATCAACACGAAACAAAACCCAAAGAATTAATTCAAGAAGCAGAAACATGTACACAAGCCGCATCCTCAAATATTCAGGAGTCGTCTTGGTCATGAAGTTCTTCAACATCCTCTTCAGTAATTGTCTCCAGAACAGGAGAAATGGGAATCTTGGTGATTGAAATGAGAAGGGGTGGTGCAACCTCCATCCAAGAACTCAAACGTCTGTTGTTTTTCTTTGCCATTGCAGTACCAGAAATGCTTTGTGCCGAGGAAGAAAGGAGGAGGAGATAAAGATGTTTGAGAACTTCTGGAGGATGGATTTCTTGATTGCCGTGGAAGATAAGTGAATTGAGAGTAAAGTTAGTGTAGATCGATGATGTTTTATATTAGAGTTAAAATGAAAACGACAAAAAATAGAAATAAAGGAGACAAGGACGCGTCACCAAATAATTAAATAAACGAAAGCTAAAAGGCATGGAAAGGTTGAGACATGTGGAAAATATGCGACGTGTGGGGATAGCAATAGTGACATGCTTGGAATTTTCTTCTTTTCATTTATGCTGGAGAACTCTGTGGTGGAGAAAAAGAAAAGTCTCTCAACATATATTATTATGACTACACGTACGAGTCGAGTCAAATCAGAGTTCCCAAAAACATGAATATTTATTTATTTGAATTCTAATAAAATTTAATTATTTTTTATAAATTTGATTTATTAATTATTAATATTATTCAAATTCGACTTGACTTGATTAAAAACAAATAAATGAATCAAGCTTCGGCTTGATTTTATTTTTCTATTTTTCTTTTAAAAAAATCTAATTTTTATCTTTTGATTAATATAATAGGATTTAACTTAATATTATCTGAGAAACTTAAATCAAAATGTGTTGTTAAAGTTTGTTATATATACCGTCCAATAAAAGCGCAACACGTCAGCTAATCCCTTGATATACTTATAAGAGTATTGGCATTAGCTTCATCAAAGCCATCTTCAAAATTTGATGAAAAAGTACAAGTTTTCCATAAATCCAAACCTTCCTATCTATAATCTCACATTGAATTAGCCATTTGATTCATCAAAATAATAATATATTATTATTATTTTAATAATAATATAATTTTTTTTTTCATATTTTGCAATTATATGGATATATATATTTTTGCTTTTTATTAACTTATATGAATATATATATTTATTTTTATTAATTTATATGAATATATATATATAATTAATGAATTAAAATGTAGTAAAATATTCATTTGATGAGTGTACCGTAGCCCTTCATATTTGAAGGAAATGGGGCAAACACTGTAGCTCAAAGTTATCCATTTATAGGTTTGACTAATCCAATGCAGCCCTTTTTTCACATATTCATCTATTTTTGCATTTGGCTTGGCTTTTGATGAAGCCAATGCCAATGCTCTAAGGGTGGTGCTACACATACCGCTGGGAGCTCCCGCTAATGGTTTACAATTTTTTTTATTTTTTTGTATTTATTTACATATATTTTTTTAATATATTTAAATATTTTAAAAAAAATAAAAAAATCAGAATATTATTAAAAAATATTTACTTAATCATTAAGTAAAAATAATAATAAAAAAAAAAAAACACAACGGTAAAATATAGTGGTGGAATCAACGATAAGTCTAGCATTTTCCATACGTATAATTCGCTCTTTTTATAACTCGTTTCACAAACATCATCCAATACAAGCATACCATTTCATTAAAAATGAATTTGAATATTACAAAACTACTATTCATTTAATATAGAGCTATACTTTAATCATTTTCTTGGACCCATCCGTCTTCACATATCCTTTCTTTTGATGGACCCGAGTAAATTGCCTGTGTGTACTACTCCTAGTACATGGGTTTTGAGAAAAATCTACTTGTTATATTTGATACTCAAAAAGAATTTCAATTCAAATTTTTAAAGTTTTTCTTGTAAATCAGTAAATGTTATATTACAGGTGAAAAAACTCATACACAGATTAGAGGAGGGCCCGCTTGAATCAAAACCATGGAGAAACTCCAGCTATGCTCATAGCAGTCAGGGAAGCCAAGGAAAAACTCATTGAAAAAATTGTAATTGCAGGTGATTCACTGACAACACTATAAGTAGGAAATGATTCCAGAAATGATTTCAGACTGGACCGTATAGCCTATTATAAAGGATATCAGGAACTCATTGAACACTTTTCAAAGCTGGCAAACAAGGAAAATTCATTGAGATCTGAAACGATACACAAATCCTATTGCACATCCAATAGTCTATAAGAAAGCATACCCTTCATACCAATTCCCCCTTGTCTTTTAAATTTTCATAATAGTAAAGATCCACCTGGATTTTAGTAAGTACTAATGTTCTGGATGATGGACAATACTTGTAATTTACATCTGAAATGAAGCTTTATTTGCCAAACAAAACCTCATATATATTATACTTCAACACAAAATGCTTAATTATCAAATACTTCCCGTGAACATAATAGTCTTCAACTTGGATGATTATGTGATTTTTAAGAATGACGAGATCTTACAAGAAATAAGTGAAATAAGTTGGTACCAAAACAAAATCGGTTCAAGTCCTCGAGCTCACTAAACATTACTAATTTACAAGAATGAACTACAAAATTCATTAATTCTAAGGTTTCAACATCAAACCGAGCCAAAATTCCAATACAGCTAATTCAAGAAGCAGAAACTGAGAAACATGTACAAGCACATGACTTAAATATTTAGGAGTCTTGGTCAGGGTGTTCCTCAGCATCCTCTTCAGTAATTGTCTCCAGAACAGGAGAAATGGGAATCTTAGTGGGTGAAATGAGAAGGGGTGGTGCAACCTCAACCCAAGAACTCAAACATCCGTTGTTTTCCTTTGCCATTGCAGTAGTACCAGAAATGCTCTGTCCTGAGGAAGAAAGGAGGAGGAGATAAGATTGTTTCAGAACTTCTAGAGGTAGGTTTTCTTGAATGCAGTGGAGGAGTGGGTTGAGGGTAAAGTAAGTGGAGATAGTGTTTTATACTAGGGTTAAAGTGATAACGACGAAAGAGAGAAGGACGTGGTACGAAATCGGTCGTCCAATTAAAATAAATAAAGGCTAAAAAACATCAAAAGTTGGTTGAAACATGTGGAAAATATGCGAAGTGTGGGGAACACACCAGTAAGAAAAAAACAAAAAAGAAAAGTGGACAGTAATGACTGGTGGCCTGCCTGCAACTTGCTTGGAGTTTTCTTCTTTCTCGTGTCTATTGGAGAACTATGTGGTGGATAAATATCTTTTAATGCATTTAAAGATCATGTCGGAATTTTGATGTTTAGATTTAGAAATATAAATGCATGGAATAAGTTTTACAATATTTAGATGATTGAGAAACTTAAACGGGTAACAATAAATGCCTTAAAGACTGGATAAAAAATCTTTAAGAAATCATATTCCATTGGATCAAGAGATTATAGTTCCTCTAAAATATGGTGATGTTAATGGTTGATAAGAAATGAATTTATCTTTGAAGGTAAGTTCAAATGTCCAAGCCAAGTAGTCAGAAAAGTAAGGGATGATCTTAAGGATTATTTTTGGGTATTGAAGTGATTTAAGATATTTTATGAATATCTTATTATTTAAGATATTTTATGAATAGTAGTAAAAAGATAATGCAAAATATTAAATAATAGTAAATAATAATACAAAATAGTAAAAAATATGTAAAAAAAATGATAAAATAATAAATAATAGTTAATATTTTAAAAATATTTTACCACCCAAACCAGCCTAAGAGATTACTATTTGATTAATGGAGTATGTGCATTTACCCCAAATATTTGTATTTGTTTAATAACGAGACAAAACAGATGATATTTTAGCCATAAGCATCAGTCTCAAACTTGTATATTCCAGTACATGTTCGATCAAATGATCCAATTACATCTTCCACACTATATTAGACAGCCTAAGAATTCATAATCCTAATTAGTATTAGCATAAATTGAGGGTTTGAGTCTAATCTATCTTAAGAATTCATCCAAAAATTACCAACATCCACTTTGTTCCCAAATACCCACAAAAAAACAAAGAAGAAATGAATCATTAAAATCTGTAGAGCAGAACAGAGTCACCCAAACAAACCCTGAATTAAACAAGTTGCATGTCAGTAATGTTTCTTTTATTTATTTATAAATTACAATCTTGGGCAAGCTTAAAGATACTGGTGATCCCAGGCATTTAAAAAAAAAAAAAAACAAGACCCAGTAATCTAAAACAAACGAAGACTCCATAAATCTACAAATTTACAGTACAGAGTTTTTGGGAATATGTTGTTCTGAAAGTTGGTCCTAGGTACTGCACCATCATCATCATCATCTGGACCATTAATTATTTCTCGATCTTCTGCAGTCAGTCACATAATCAGCAAAAAAAACGACTATGATGAATCATCCTGATCGAATTCCTCAGCATCCTCTTCGGCAATAGGCTCAAGACTCGGTGAATTTGAAGGTTTTTGGGGGTAAATGATGGGGGCTGGAGCCACCTCAATCCAACAACTCATTATGTTTCTGATCTCTTTTGCCATTGATATTTTTCTCTCTTTCTAGTTTCTTCCACCCAAAGCAAAGAAGACAGAAAAGAGTGAGATGGCGGATTCTTCAAAGATCTTTCCAAGAGGGTTTTGGAAAATATTGAAGAGAACAAGAAAATAACCCAGATCGATGAATGGAAAGGTGGAGTGAAGAGACATTTATATAGGAAGAGGATGGAAGCGGAATGCAATAAAGAAGAGAAAATATCTAGAAAGGAAGAGACAAAGTAGCTTTCGGTCAAACAAATGGACGGTAATCCGAGGTTCCATGTGGATAGTACTGAAAATGGCATCTAACAGAATCTTAAAATCGGATGACCGAACATCTCGCGAATTTGCGTGGAAAACATTTGGACCGCAAAATAAATAAAAACCGACAAGACGTGTGACAGAAATTTCGCTGCGAGCCGTGGAATCTCTTCACCGAGATAATGAGATTTCGGACTTGTTTGGAAAAAAAATTATTTAGCTACCATTTAGAAAGTAAAAGCAAATTGAGATAAATTAGGATGAGTTAATATGAAAGTTGAAAGTTAAATAAAATATTATTTATTATTATTATTATTATTTAAAAATTTTTAAAAATTAAATTGTTTATTTTATTTTGTATAAAATTTTAAAAAAATTATAATTATTAGATGAAATAAGACAGTTCTTATAGCTCAATCAGGCTTTAACTTGATATTATCTTAAAATATTTTAATTTTTTTTCAAACATTACTCAAATACTGATGCAAACCCAAATTAATATGGGATATATAGATCCAGATTCTACATTGATTTCACTAAAGTACTACCTTAAGAAAATTAATATGTACAAATATAAAAGGAGAAACTTAATATCTTCCTTGGACTAAGGGCAATATTAGTTATTTTCTCTTAAATCATATTTATGCTTATTTTTGCCTTATTAGTAAATATTTGGTTTCAAATTTTGAAAATGATTCTGATTTCGATTTTGACCAAAATTTTGATAAGATTCTTGTTTATTTATGTATTTATTTCTCATACAATAATTTAGCTTTTTCTATTTTTGAAAAAATCATCATAATTTCAAATTTTACAATTATTTAACTTCGGCTTATGGGTTTCATAAAATAATTTTGAATATTAAAATTAATCAATATTATTCAAAGTTTGTTTTTGTGTTTGGATAAATCTTTTGTCTTCTTTGTGTTGATCATTTGTTAAAACTAACATGTAGAATTCCGGAATAAAATATAAATATTTTTTAATTTTAAATTTTTAACTTTTTCATCTAATCATTAAAATTTTTTCAAATGTCCAAACAAAACACAAAAAATAACATAACTTTTTTAAATTTTAAAACAAAAATTTATATTAGAAAGTTATATTCAAATAATATTTTAATTTTATAATAATTTTACTCAATATTTTCCTCTATCATTTCCTAAAATTAAATAAATACTTTCTCTCAAACTATTTAATTAGTATTCACTGAATTCTCATATCATATTATTATCCAAACATGCGCTTAAAAAAAAAACATGAATGATCATAGTAATACGAGAAGCCAAGTTAATGTTAATGGTTATGATTAGAGTATCTTCTATGAACACTTTAAAAGAAAAATAAAATATCCTTTTTGAACAAATAAAAAATATCATTTATTACATTTCCAAATTTAATCCAGAATATTACATCTTTTCTGACCTTTATCTTCGTCAATGTGGGAGATATGATTTTAACTTTTTTTTTTTCTTGAAAAATGCTACATCTATCGAGGATGTAGCACAATAAAAGGCACCGATTGGTGTTTGATTTTAATTTTATTATATATTTTTTATTCAATTATTAAAAAAGTATTTTTAAATAAATTTATTAAATTTTTTTTCTTAAAATATTTAAGAGAATAAAAAAATATATAAAAAAATAAAAAGACTAGTTAGTATGACCACTCTCGTGCTACACGACATATTTCACTATTATTTATTAGTGTTTGATTAATGAAAGTATTTCATTATTATTTATTATTTTATTATTATTTTTTTCCTACTTTTTTAGTATTATTTACAATGCTTCTCAACACTTTTAAATAAAAGAAAACCCTATAATCACATAAAACACTTACCGAGATTTTATACCAAATTATTTTTTATTTTTTTTATTAAGGATTCAGAAGGTATTTTTTAATGAATTTATGATTTTTTTTTAAAAAGAATATTTAAGGAATTTTAAAAAATATTTGTAGGGAAAAAAAATAATAAGAAACTTTTGCAAACTTTGTATAACTTTTTAGCGAATTTTTTATGGGGCTCTAGCATCGCCCTAAAGTTAAAGCCAACGCAAAGATATATACCAAACCAACCACTACTGAGAAGTATTCAACCTATTACACAGAACTCAACCAACAGCCATCCAGAATTGTTAGGGTGAACACCAAAAATCACAGCGGAATATTTTCTACCCTTTTAATGTGTAAATTAAATTAATAATCTAGTAAGTATAAACTCACAAGCATGACACCAGAAATTTTTACGTGGAAAACCCTCCAATACAAAGGGAAAAACCACGGGACCTAGTCCAGTTAAACTTCCACTATCAACGATAATGAGATTACAGATTGTCTTCTCTAGAACAATATCTAGAGGCTACCAATACATCAAGAATATTTATATTCTTGGTTCAGCACAAAATCATCACCATACAGATGGAAAAACCACAAGAAAAGATGAGAAATACTTCACCAAATAAGCATATGCAGATGACAGATGAAGATGAATCTCAGCGATCAAAGCCAGTCAAAATGAAGCTGTCAACCTCACGAGCAACATACTGAAATTTCATCAGAATCAGACCATAAATGATCTCTCAAAGAGTTTAGTAAACGAGTGAAGAAAAGAAACTCTCGAAGGCTTCTCTTTTCTCTCCGTCTCTCTCTCTTCTCTTCTCTTTCTTTTTCTTTATTTTTCTGCCACACACACTCTCTCTTTTGCCTACACTCCCTTCTATTAATTCATGTAAAGGAAGCACAAATTACAAATATGTCATCTTAATAATTTTCCCTCACATGGAGGGACCCACAATAACAAGAATCACAAGAGCCATGGAAAAGTGGTCGATCAAAGCCAATAACAATAGCCAGCATATCGTCGAGACTAGGTGGGGCAAATTAGAGGAGCTTTGATAACGTTCGGTTGGCAAGAAGCTCTTCACAAGAAACTTTATCTGTAGATGGATATAGTGGATGTTGTTGGATAGTTACGAGCCTCTCTCAATTCTTAAAACATTAGTTCAAAAGATAAGATTTTCTTTTACACTTATAAAATTGACTATCGGACCTTTTCGTAATCGATGTAGGACAACTTTAACAATCTTCCACTCACATATCAAGTCCAGAGTTGGAGTAGCGACCCGTTTCTTCTGCGAACTGTTGAGTCTGAGACTATTGGTAAACTTGAGCTTTGATATCAGTGTTGGATGTCATAAGCCTTTCTCAACCCCAAAAGCTAATTCAAGAGATAAGGTTTTCTCTTATACTTATAAATTAACTACCAACCCTTTTCTACAATTGGTGTGGGACAATTGTAATAATAGAAGACGTGAAAACTGATCTCTATGAGATCTAATAAGAAAATGTTTAAGAAAACTGACTTGGACATGGTAGAAATTCTTCAATAGCATCACCCGTTGTTGTTTTCTTTGTGTGCAAGTTAATGTTTATAAAGTGAATGGAAAGGTGGAGTGAAGAGACATTTATATAGGAAGAGGATGGAAGCGGAATGCAATAAAGAAGAGAAAATATCTAGAAAGGAAGAGACAAAGTAGCTTTCGGTCAAACAAATGGACGGTAATCCGAGGTTCCATGTGGATAGTACTGAAAATGGCATCTAACAGAATCTTAAAATCGGATGACCGAACATCTCGCGAATTTGCGTGGAAAACATTTGGACCGCAAAATAAATAAAAACCGACAAGACGTGTGACAGAAATTTCGCTGCGAGCCGTGGAATCTCTTCACCGAGATAATGAGATTTCGGACTTGTTTGGAAAAAAAATTATTTAGCTACCATTTAGAAAGTAAAAGCAAATTGAGATAAATTAGGATGAGTTAATATGAAAGTTGAAAGTTAAATAAAATATTATTTATTATTATTATTATTATTTAAAAATTTTTAAAAATTAAATTGTTTATTTTATTTTGTATAAAATTTTAAAAAAATTATAATTATTAGATGAAATAAGACAGTTCTTATAGCTCAATCAGGCTTTAACTTGATATTATCTTAAAATATTTTAATTTTTTTTCAAACATTACTCAAATACTGATGCAAACCCAAATTAATATGGGATATATAGATCCAGATTCTACATTGATTTCACTAAAGTACTACCTTAAGAAAATTAATATGTACAAATATAAAAGGAGAAACTTAATATCTTCCTTGGACTAAGGGCAATATTAGTTATTTTCTCTTAAATCATATTTATGCTTATTTTTGCCTTATTAGTAAATATTTGGTTTCAAATTTTGAAAATGATTCTGATTTCGATTTTGACCAAAATTTTGATAAGATTCTTGTTTATTTATGTATTTATTTCTCATACAATAATTTAGCTTTTTCTATTTTTGAAAAAATCATCATAATTTCAAATTTTACAATTATTTAACTTCGGCTTATGGGTTTCATAAAATAATTTTGAATATTAAAATTAATCAATATTATTCAAAGTTTGTTTTTGTGTTTGGATAAATCTTTTGTCTTCTTTGTGTTGATCATTTGTTAAAACTAACATGTAGAATTCCGGAATAAAATATAAATATTTTTTAATTTTAAATTTTTAACTTTTTCATCTAATCATTAAAATTTTTTCAAATGTCCAAACAAAACACAAAAAATAACATAACTTTTTTAAATTTTAAAACAAAAATTTATATTAGAAAGTTATATTCAAATAATATTTTAATTTTATAATAATTTTACTCAATATTTTCCTCTATCATTTCCTAAAATTAAATAAATACTTTCTCTCAAACTATTTAATTAGTATTCACTGAATTCTCATATCATATTATTATCCAAACATGCGCTTAAAAAAAAAACATGAATGATCATAGTAATACGAGAAGCCAAGTTAATGTTAATGGTTATGATTAGAGTATCTTCTATGAACACTTTAAAAGAAAAATAAAATATCCTTTTTGAACAAATAAAAAATATCATTTATTACATTTCCAAATTTAATCCAGAATATTACATCTTTTCTGACCTTTATCTTCGTCAATGTGGGAGATATGATTTTAACTTTTTTTTTTTCTTGAAAAATGCTACATCTATCGAGGATGTAGCACAATAAAAGGCACCGATTGGTGTTTGATTTTAATTTTATTATATATTTTTTATTCAATTATTAAAAAAGTATTTTTAAATAAATTTATTAAATTTTTTTTCTTAAAATATTTAAGAGAATAAAAAAATATATAAAAAAATAAAAAGACTAGTTAGTATGACCACTCTCGTGCTACACGACATATTTCACTATTATTTATTAGTGTTTGATTAATGAAAGTATTTCATTATTATTTATTATTTTATTATTATTTTTTTCCTACTTTTTTAGTATTATTTACAATGCTTCTCAACACTTTTAAATAAAAGAAAACCCTATAATCACATAAAACACTTACCGAGATTTTATACCAAATTATTTTTTATTTTTTTTATTAAGGATTCAGAAGGTATTTTTTAATGAATTTATGATTTTTTTTTAAAAAGAATATTTAAGGAATTTTAAAAAATATTTGTAGGGAAAAAAAATAATAAGAAACTTTTGCAAACTTTGTATAACTTTTTAGCGAATTTTTTATGGGGCTCTAGCATCGCCCTAAAGTTAAAGCCAACGCAAAGATATATACCAAACCAACCACTACTGAGAAGTATTCAACCTATTACACAGAACTCAACCAACAGCCATCCAGAATTGTTAGGGTGAACACCAAAAATCACAGCGGAATATTTTCTACCCTTTTAATGTGTAAATTAAATTAATAATCTAGTAAGTATAAACTCACAAGCATGACACCAGAAATTTTTACGTGGAAAACCCTCCAATACAAAGGGAAAAACCACGGGACCTAGTCCAGTTAAACTTCCACTATCAACGATAATGAGATTACAGATTGTCTTCTCTAGAACAATATCTAGAGGCTACCAATACATCAAGAATATTTATATTCTTGGTTCAGCACAAAATCATCACCATACAGATGGAAAAACCACAAGAAAAGATGAGAAATACTTCACCAAATAAGCATATGCAGATGACAGATGAAGATGAATCTCAGCGATCAAAGCCAGTCAAAATGAAGCTGTCAACCTCACGAGCAACATACTGAAATTTCATCAGAATCAGACCATAAATGATCTCTCAAAGAGTTTAGTAAACGAGTGAAGAAAAGAAACTCTCGAATGCTTCTCTTTTCTCTCCGTCTCTCTCTCTTCTCTTCTCTTTCTTTTTCTTTATTTTTCTACCACACACACTCTCTCTTTTGCCGACACTCTCTTCTATTAATTCATGTAAAGGAAGCACAAATTACAAATATGCCATCTTAATAATTTTCCCTCACATGGAGGGACCCACAATAACAAATCTCCCCCTCCCGACTATGTGAGAGGTTCCATCAAACCTGCTTTTACTCTACATACTTCGAGTTTTTGCATAGGCAGTGGTTTTGTCATCATATCTGATCCATTTTCATCAGTATGGATTTTTTCAATTTGTAACAACTTCATCTCCAATACATTTCGAATCCAGTGATATCTCACATCAATATGCTTGGATCTTGAGTGAAAGGTTGAGTTCTTGCTAAGATGGATAGCACTCTGACTATCACAGTAAAGAACATACTTCTCTTGTTTCTGACCCAATTCTTCTAAGAATTTCTTCATCCATAGCAACTCTTTACTAGCCTCAGTTATGGCAATATACTCAGCCTCTGTAGTAGATAGAGCAACACATTTCTGCAGTTTAGATTGCCATGACACAGCTCCCCCTGAATAAGTTATCATATACCCAGAAGTGGACTTTCTGGAATCAATATCTCCAGCCATATCTGCATCTGTAAACCCATCAAGCATAGGCTTACCATTTCCAAAGCACAAACACACCTTGGAAGTACCTCTGAGATATCTAAGAATCCATTTCACAGCTGCCCAATGTTCTTTGCCAGGATTAGAGAGAAATCGACTAACAACTCCAACAGCATGAGGATATCGGGTCTTGTGCACACCATCGCATACATTAAGCTGCCCACAGCTGATGCATAAGGCACATTCTGCATTTCTTCTTTTTCTTTCTCACTTGTAGGACTCTGCTTTGAACTTAGCTTCAAATGACCTGCAAGTGGAGAACACACTGGTTTTGCCTTACCCATGTTGAACTTGTTTAATACCTTCTCGACATAACTCTCTTGAGATAGCCACAACTTGCCATTATTTCTGTCACGAGAGATCTTTATGCCAAGAATCTGTCTTGCAGGGCCTAAGTCTTTCATAGCAAAAGACTTACTCAATTCTCTTTTCAATTTATTAATTTTTCCAGAATCACGACCAACAATCAACATGTCATCCACATATAGCAAGAGAATAATAAAGTCATCTTTAGAAAACCTTTTAAAAAATACACATTGATCAGAAGAAGTTTTATCATACCCGTGCTCACTCATAAAAGAGTCAAACTTCTTATACCATTGTCGAGGTGCCTGCTTGAGTCCATATAAACTCTTTTCCAATCGACACACAAGATGATCTTTACCCTTTGCTGCAAACCCCTCTGGTTGCTCCATATATACTTCCTCCTCTAAATCACCATGGAGGAAAGCAGTCTTCACATCAAGCTGTTCGATTTCTAAGTTCATACTGGCAGCCAAGCCCAAAACAACTCTGATAGAAGACAATTTTACTACAGGTGAAAAAATTTCTTCAAAATCAATACCTTTCCTCTGACTAAATCCCTTCACAACCAAACGTGCCTTGTACCTTGGTTGTGATATATTTGGCTCAGTCTTCAATCTGAAAANATTTGGCTCAGTCTTCAATCTGAAAATCCATTTATTCTTCAATGCTCTTTTACCCTTTGGTAATTCTACCAGTTTATAGGTGTAGTTTTCATGCAATGATTTCATCTCTTCTTGCATAGCTCTCAACCACTCATCTTTCTGATCATGTTGCATGGCTTCTTGATAACATTCTGGCTCTCCCCCATCAGAAAGTAAAACATACTCAGCCGCAGGAAATCTGGTAGAAAGCTTATGCTCTCTGGTAGATCTTCTTATCTGATTTTCTGCAGGTGGTTATGAAGGAGATCCCTCTACTTGTTGATCTGATCCCATGTCATCAATTTCAGATTCACCTCTTTCAACAGTATCTGCCTGTTCTTCTAAAGCATCTTCCCCATGCTCATCATGCATCACAGAAGAAGGAAAAACAGAATCCATATCAACAAGTTCTTCATTTAGAAATTCATGCTTCTTTTGATTCACATCTTCAATGGTTTGATCTTCAAAGAAAACAACATCTCTGCTTCTCTGAATTTTCTTCTTAACTGGATCCCACAATCTGTAACCAAATTCCTCATGTGCAAAACCCAGAAAGATACACTGCTTGGATTTGCTATCAAGTTTAGACCTCTCATCTTTAGGAATATGAACAAAAGCTCTACAGCCGAATACCCTCAAATACTCAAGAGAAATATCTTTTCTTGTCCAAACTTTTTCAGGAATGTCACCATCCAAAGGAACTGAAGGAGAAAGGTTGATCAAGTCAACTGCTGTCTTCATTGCCTCACCCCAAAAAGAATTAGGCAATTTTGCATGAGAGAGCATGCATCTGATCCTTTCACAAATTGTTCTGTTCATTCTCTCTGCTACACCATTTTGCTGTGGTGTCTTAGGAACTGTTTTCTCAAGCCTTATGCCGTAACTTCTGCAGTATTCTTCAAATGGTCCTCTATACTCACCTCCATTGTCTGCCCGAACACATTTTAGATGCCTTCCAGTTTCTCTTTCAACTTTCATGTGTAGCATCTTGAACACATCTAGCACCTGATCTTTAGTTTTCAATGGAAAAGCCCACACTTTTCTAGAATGATCATCTATAAAAGTGACATAATACAATGCACCACCAAGACTTTTGGCATTCATAGTGCAAACATCAGTATGAAACAAATCAAGAATGTCATTCCTTCTAGAAGGAGAAAATTTCTTAAAAGAAATTCTCCATTGCTTTCGCATAAGACAATAAGTACATGGCATTAGTTGCGTACCTTTGATATTGGGTAGGACTTGTTTCTTTGCAAGAATCTGAAGTCCTTTCTCACTAATGTGGCCAAGCCTTTTATGCCATAACTCAGTGGAGATTTCATTTTCAGCAGCAATAACATCGCCCTTGATGAATCTTGCATCTGTCTTGTAAAGAGTATTGACCTTCCTTTCTCTTGCTAGAACAAGAGAACCTTTACTAAGTTTCCACTTTCCATCTCCAAGATGATTATGGTAGCCTTCATCATCCAATTTTCCAATTGAGATCAAATTAAAACGAATATCAGGAACATGTTTGACATCTTTGAGAAGCAATTTGCACCCAACGTTAGTTTCCAATTGCACATCTCCGATACCCACAATCTGACACTTTGCTTCATTTCCCATCATAACCCATCCATAATCACCACTGGTATAGGAAGAGAAGAAATCTCTACGTGGGGTAATATGAAAAGAAGCTGCTGTATCAATTACCGAAGTAGACTCCTGACAAGCAATATTAACATGAGCATCATCACAAACAATGAATACATCAGTATCAGATACAATTGCTGCAGTTTCTTTTTCTTCTTTCAACTCTTCATTTTTTTCTTTCAGCTGTTCCTTTTTAAACTTTCTGCACTCTTTCTTCATATGCCCAAGCTTACCACAGTGAAAACATTTTATTCCTTTTCTTGAAGCGGACCTTCCTCTTGCCTTGTCACCATTGTAATCACCACGAGGTTTTCTACTTTTACTTCTTCCTCGCTTTTCTGTAACAAGTGCCTCTGAATGAGAAGGAATCCCATGCTCTTTTCTTCTTGCCTCTTCATTAAACATGCTATCTTTCATCATACTCATAGTCATTACACCACTGGGCGCAGAATTACTGAGGGACACAACCAAAGTTTCCCAACTATCTGGCAAAGAACTTAACAAGAGTAAAGCCTGAACTTCATCATCCAAGACAAGTTTCACGGTAGACAACTCATTTAAAATAATTCTTGAAAATTATTAAGATGCTCTGCAACACTTTGTCCATCCCTGTATTTTAAATTCACAAGCCTTCTTATCATAAATGCTTTGTTTTGTGCAGTCTTTCGCTCGTAAAGACTTTCTAATTTCATCCAGAGACTGTAAGCATCTACTTCTTTGACTACATGATGGAAGACACTTTGGTCAACCCATTGTCTGGTATGACCAACAGCTTTCCTGTTTAATTTCTTCCACTCATCATCAGTTTTCTTTTCGGGTTTAACACCGGCCAAATCAATAGGCTCAAATAACTCTTTGCAATATAAAACATCCTCCATCCTTGTCTTCCAAATTGAATAATTGGAAGAAGTGAGTTTGATCATACTACTAGATGAATCCTCCATATTTAATTCACACCGATGCTTAACAAAATGATGAACTTAGCTCTGATACCACTTTGTTAGGGTGAACACCAAAAATCACAGCGGAATATTTTCTACCCTTTCAATGTGTAAATTAAATTAATAATCTAGTAAGTATAAACTCACAAGCATGACACCAGAAATTTTTACGTGGAAAACCCTCCAATACAAAGGGAAAAACCACGAGACCTAGTCCAGTTAAACTTCCACTATCAACAATAATGAGATTACAGATTGTCTTCTCTAGAACAATATCTAGAGGCTACCAATACATCAAGAATATTTATATTCTTGGTTCAGCACAAAATCATCACCATACAGATGGAAAAACCACAAGAAAAGATGAGAAATACTTCACCAAATAAGCATATGCAGATGACAGATGAAGATGAATCTCAGCGATCAAAGCCAGTCAAAATGAAGCTGTCAACCTCACGAGCAACATACTGAAATTTCATCAGAATCAGACCATAAATGATCTCTCAAAGAGTTTAGTAAACGAGTGAAGAAAAGAAACTCTCGAAGGCTTCTCTTTTCTCTCTGTCTCTCTCTCTTCTCTTCTCTTTCTTTTTCTTCATTTTTCTGCCACACACACTCTCTCTTTTGCCTACACTCCCTTCTATTAATTCATGTAAAGGAAGCACAAATTACAAATATGTCATCTTAATAATTTTCCCTCACATGGAGGGACCCACAATAACAAGAATCACAAGAGCCATGGAAAAGTGGTCGATCAAAGCCAATAACAATAGCCAGCATATCGTCGAGACTAGGTGGGGCAAATTAGAGGAGCTTTGATAACGTTCGGTTGGCAAGAAGCTCTTCACAAGAAACTTTATCTGTAGATGGATATAGTGGATGTTGTTGGATAGTTACGAGCCTCTCTCAATTCTTAAAACATTAGTTCAAAAGATAAGATTTTCTTTTACACTTATAAAATTGACTATCGGACCTTTTCGTAATCGATGTAGGACAACTTTAACAATCTTCCACTCACATATCAAGTCCAGAGTTGGAGTAGCGACCCGTTTCTTCTGCGAACTGTTGAGTCTGAGACTATTGGTAAACTTGAGCTTTGATATCAGTGTTGGATGTCATAAGCCTTTCTCAATCCCAAAAGCTAATTCAAGAGATAAGGTTTTCTCTTATACTTATAAATTAACTACCAACCCTTTTCTACAATTGGTGTGGGACAATTGTAATAATAGAAGACGTGAAAACTGATCTCTATGAGATCTAATAAGAAAATGTTTAAGAAAACTGACTTGGACATGGTAGAAATTCTTCAATAGCATCACCCGTTGTTGTTTTCTTTGTGTGCAAGTTAATGTTTATAAAGTGCTTTGCGAAATGATTTTTAAGTGTAAATAAGGAAAATGACGGAAGAAACTAATAATAAATTAAAAGAAAATGTTTGTAGTGATTACTGCCGATATTGCTTTGCTCGTAGAAGGAGGAAGATGGCCCTCCTTGCGACGTGAAAGGGCAGGCACCTTCTAATTGTATTCCTAGTCATAGCCCATTTAATCGGGAGTGATCTTCTCACTGGCCCAAAGGATAAATCTTTCACCCATTGCATGCGGACATCTCCATTCCATTGCAGTGTAGGGATGGTGCAATGGTTTCTAGCTCATATGGATTGAATTGGAGCGATTGGATCGACATAACCGATAGCTAACAGTCTGATCTAAAAAAGTGATAGATCGAAATTTTAGATCCGTGACTCCGAAGCGGACCGATTACACTCTTACATAATAGTGCACGAGGATTCCCCAAACTGCAGAGGTGGGCTTATTTATTTTTTCTAGGGGTGTAATGGATTTTATTTGGTTTGATTTAGCACATACTTTGAAATCAAACTAGTTTAAGTCAACTTTGCCATTCTGATAATCGATATAGACTGATTCATCTAAGAAATCGGATATTTCTATATTTTCGATTTCAGTCCGATTCAATTCAGTTTATAGATTTAATTCAATTTTAGGTTTTTTTTATTCGTCTAGTTGGTTTTTCTTAGTCAAATGAAAAACTCAATTGCCAATCACATTCTTGATACAACGTATTTCGATTTAGGACTGATTTGGATAGTGAGTTGAGATAGTTTGTTAATAAGATATTTGAATTGAGATGAGATTAGTTAGAAATAGTTTGAACTAAAATGTTTTATGGAGTGTTGGAAAATAAGAGAAAAACAAAGTTAAATAAAAATATTATAAAGTTAAAATATTATTATAATATAATATTTTAATACTATTTAAGATTTGAAAAAGTTTAATTATTTTGTGTGTTTTGTTTATAATGAAGTAATGATTAGATAAAAAATTTAAAATTAAAAAGTATTTGTATTTGTAGTGTTTGAATTTTGAGATGAGATAAGATGAGAGCTTTCGTTATCCAAACAAAGCTTTAGAGCAATTTAATTATCTAATGACACAATCAATTGTAAAAAATGCATTAAAAAATTTTATAAAAATAAAATCACAAACTAATGTGATGCTTTAGTGCATGTTTGGAATTGTGATAAGAAATATAGTTTATAACTTTCGAACTTATAATTTATAACTTAAATAATAAGTTCTACTGTTAAATTTTTTTTCACTGTTTAGTATGTATATATTTAAAACATATTACATTTGTTTAGAAACAAATAAACAAAGTGTTTTAAGAAGTAGAAATAATGATTATTTGAATTTTTAAAAATTATGATCATATTCTTGAAAGTTTGAAAGTTGTAATTACCTTAAAATTATATAGATATTTTCGTCCATTGACAGTTTTTTTTTTTAAATTCTAATTACGCTCTGCATTATTCGAAAAAGTATGTATGAGAAAAAGCATCAAAATTTTTCCATTAAATGTACTTTTTAGCTTATTTGAGATTAAAAATACTTTAACATGTAACATTCAAACAGCCTAATTTTTCTATTAAAGAGTTTTTAAGACTATTTAAATATTTTTTAAGACTTCTACCGCAACCACAAACAGATCCTTGGAATGCAAAGTTAATTTTTTTTGTAAAATAGAGTAATACTACTCATCATTCATTTTCTCAACATCCTCTCATCATTTCATGATGTGATATTAGATGCTTAAAAACTATTTATTATCTTTCATTTGTAAACCTATCATTAATGTCAGCAAGGCTTCGCCACCTAGCCTACCCCGTCGAGTTGACGCGGGGGACCCTAGGCAGAGCCTAAGCTGAGGGTTTACCTCTTCCCCAAAACGTTATTTTATACTTACAAATTAATATATAAATCAAAAGGTAAAAATACTAATTTATTCTCCTCCCTCTCTCCCTCCGTCATTCTCTCCTCCTCTTCCTCTACTTTTCCTATTTTCAATATTTTTGCTTGTTCTTGAAGCATGGCCGTGGAACCACAACCATGAATGGTCGTGGATTTGTTTGAAACCCCATGGCCATTTATGACCGTAGTTCCTTTGATCAAACCCACTTTCATGTAATGGAAGCCTCACACTCAAGTTTTTATGGTCGTTTTGGGCGAATGAATCAAGGGTTACTTTGACACAACACTAAGATCCAAATTGTTAAAATATAAAAATCAAAACTAATTTAAGCTAAAACTCAATTCTCGAAAATTGGTTGAGAATTTCTTATTAAAAAAATAGCATAACAATAAATTACAATGGAAAATCAAAATATATAGTATTAGGGTTTGGCTAGTTCTCTCCCAATTAACTTCTTTTAAGATCACAATCCAATAACAAATCAAACTCCTAAAATTAAGGGAAAAAATACCAACAAACTTCTAAAATTAATGAAATAAATCTACTAATGAACAAATTGATAAAATCCCTAATTTTAAGAATCAACAACTCGGTCAACTTCCTCAAATGCGCCTCATCACCTAAAATCAAGGGATTTGCTGTTCAACATGATCTCCAGATGCAATCTATTGACCCTTTGTGGTCGTGCCTTGAGCGCCCCTCAGCCGAGCCATGCAAGCAATCCAAATCTATCCTCCTGGCCCCAACATGCCTAACCCTCCTAGTGGCATTGCAGATCGCCCTTCTAGCATCTCCATCACCATGTCGTGGTCCTACTGTGGGCCGTGCTCGTGATTTTAATCCTTTCTACCGTGTGTGTTGACTATTTATACTTTTAATTTCCTAGATTTCTTCTTGGATGATAGATTTGTAAATTTCAAGGATGGATCTAGAGATTTGTTGTTTTTGTATTGTTTTGGACTTTTTTCCGGTTGTTTTTCGCCATGGTGGGCAAGGTGGGGCAGAAAACCGTGGGGTCCAATCCACCCCTTCGACATCCAAACAAGGGCACCACAACCTGCCCACATGGAGCGGTGTTCCAATGTGACCTGATAGTTGAAACTTTGCATCTCATTTGACAACCATGTATAAATCATGTTATAAATTTGATAAATCATGTAATAAATTTGAACAAACAAAATAGACACCATATAGATGCCCCAAATCAAATAGTTCCATCTTGCGCTCATGTACCAAGTGAACACAATGCCAACTTAGCAGCCTGCAGCTCAACTATCACATTCACTAGGCTACCATGAATAATGTGACCTGACAGTTGAAACTTAGCATCCCATTTGACAACCAGAAATAAATCATGTTATGAATTTGAATAAACAAAACAGAGACCATATAGATGCCCCAAATCAAATAGTTCCATCTTGCTCTCAGGCACCTAGTGAACACAATTCCAACTTAGCAGCTTGCAGCTCAATTATCACATTCACTATGTTAACATGAACAATGTGACCTGATAGTTGAGCTGCCAGATACCAAGTTGGCTATCAAATCATAAATATCTATTAAAAATGTCACAAATACCGTGCCATACACAATCACTGTATATCAAATTATATTACACTTGCAGGAAATCCAATTCTCCCCATTTCTGAAATCATTTAAACTTAATTTTATCCCCAGTTCTAAAAACCATTAAACTTATTTTCAAAGAAGACTCCGACAAACAAGTGTATTAATCAAACAAAGATGGATCATACAAGCATTAAACCACATTACAAAAGACTTCCACCCTCATTCTTTTATCTTAGAAATCAGTCTCCAACTTTAAACAAGCCTCCTACAGGCTACATTTCACATAGATTCTCATAATCTGCCAGGTTGAACCTACTGATCAATGGGCAGGCTTGGGAAGAGCTGTAGCAGGGATTTACGTGGGTCTGAAGGGCCCTGCCTTGGTGAGGCTCTACATGATGAAAGAGAAATAGAAAGTCCAAGAACTATCCACTAAGTCCAGCACCCGAATTGACATATTTAATCTATGTTGAGGCATTACATGGAACTAAACTATCCGCATTACATGTTTCACCGACATATCTACTATCTACGAACAAGGAACAAGTAATCTACACACCATTTCCAACATCATTCCACAATAAAGATTATGAGACTACTATTTTTTTTTTATCTTTACGAATTAAGTAAATGCATTATCAAATTAAAATTCGATCCCAACTCAAAGAATTTTATATCTCCACATTCAAAAAAACCATCCACAGCATTTCATGTAAATAATTCAAGCTTCAGATGTAAAACCTTAGATTCCGAATACACGATTGAAGAAAACAACCGATAAAAATTCATTTCAAAATCCAAAACTGAGTACTAAAATTAACCCTCACAATTTTTTCTCAATCTAGGGGAACCTCGACGTCTCCGTCGGTGATCTCCTGCTGCAGATCTTTGGGGTCCTTTCCGTCGACCGTACAGCCGACTGAGACGCAGGTGCCGAGGATCTCCTTAACGGTGCCACTGAGGTCCTTGGCCATGGATCTGTGACGCATAACCTTGGCGATCTCGATGACATCGTCGAGGGATATGTTGCCGTTATGCTTAATGTTTTTCGTCTTCTTGCGGTCGCGCTCGGGCTCCTTCAAAGCCTTGATGACAAGGGCAGCGGCCGATGGAACCACCGAGACCTTAGCCTGACGGTTCTGGACGGTGAGCTTGACAGTCACACGGAGGCCCTTCCAGTCCTTGGCCGTCTCCTTGGCTATGTCCTCTCCGATCTTCTTCGGTGAGAGACCCAGCGGCCCGATCTTCGGGGCGAGCGAACTAGCAGCCCCCACCTCACCTCCGGTCACCCGGACGTACACGTCCACCACCTGCGACGGGTCGAATTTCGGAGGCATTGTTGGCTGCTTTGGGGGTTTTGCTAGGGTTTGTCTTAAGGAGAGTAATCGTGGGGGGCGCTAGGGTTTCATATATGTATGCTAGGGTTTTGCGCATGGGGTGATCGTAATGACTAAAGTGTCCTCAAATTTTATAACAAATTTCTTACATGTTTGTTGAGAAATTAGAACTGAAATAAGTGTGGCTCATTTGTGTGAATTGGATTAGTTCCATCACAAAAGTATAAAGCCCTCAAACTTGGAAAGCCCAACATTCTATAACTTCAGGCCCAATGGATGAGTTCTACTGGATTGGGACCATGATTCAGACGATAACTAGTAGTAACAGATACGGATGAACAACGGGAAGAAAGTACAAAGAATAATAAAGATGGCATTCAGAGTATATTTATATTATTATAAGAGCACTTTCTCCGGATTATCTAAATGTAAAAAAACTATACTTTATAGCTATTAAAATAATAAAATTATTCACATTAGATTAAGCAAATCATAGCTACAGTAATTCTAAAACTAAAACTAAATTTGATATATACTGTAGCACCATCAAATCTTTATTTTATTATTTATTTCATAACTTTCTCTCATCTGAGTACCTCCGTTAACCCATGCACCGAATCTTCTAGGTTGTTTAAATTTGTGCATGCTATCTTGCATCAAGTGTCCATATTTTGATGAACTATGCAGTACGTGTCTATTAACCAATTAAATAAATTAGAATATGATTACTAATTAACATATAATAGGTAAAATGGTAAAATATGATAAAATTAAATAAATTAATAATTAAAAAATTAAATATTTTTTTAATTATTAATTACTTATTACTATATAATGAATAATCTAATATAGGAATTTGATGTGAATAATCAAAAATAAGTTCATCTTATATTATTTTATTATTATATAAAAAAAAAATAATTGTTCCAATGTGTAAATGGAATAGCTAAAAATAAAATTTATCTCATATTCATCAAAATATCCTTTAATTTTGGCTAATCCTTTTGAGGATTAAAGGGATTTAGAGGATTTTCAAGACGTTGTGCTTTAACTTAGGTCCTATGGCGGAAAAGTTACACAACAAGTGAATACAAAAGCATTTATTAATGTCGCGTCAAACAACTCTACATATAAAGATAAACAAGTCTTATACAAATCTTTTTTAAAAAAGTGAATCCTACTGAAAAATAATAGTTTTTGTTTTATATATTTTAAAGGTAGAGTTCACTTTTTTACAATGACTTACGTGTGACTTGTCTATTTAAAACTTATACAAATAATTTTTCTTGTTATCATTTTATTACCATATGCATGAGTTTTGGACAAAAATAAATGGGTTTAAGAAAGGAGAATTTAGATTTGAGTTTTTAAAACCCAAATCTCTTGGTTGGATCAATTTAATTTTCCCGCAACCCTATAGATCTTAATCCACAACGAAGTACTACATATGCATGCATGATCCATAATCGCTTTATACAATTATTCTAAGTGAATTATACACGTTCACGTAATTGAATATCCCAATAGTTTACCCTTCTGCCTATAACATTTTTTTAAAAGAATAGTACTAGATACAGTCATGGATTATACAAGTATCGTGTACTCTTTTTGAGAAATGGTAGAATTTATTATTAATATAAGTCACGTATTTGTTCATTTCTTTGAAAAGTAATATATAATATTTGCGTATTCTTTAATTGTAAATATCATTTCTCTTTAAGAGTGTGAAACAATTATATGGTGTTTTTTTTATTTTTTAACCTATTCCGACCATAGACTTACCAAATTGAACCCCATACGTTTTTCTCACTTCAAAACCCATTTTGGCACAACTGTTTGGCAAGCGAAAGTTAGGAGAGCCCACATGAATCAAACAATTCATATTATATACACCGACAATAAATCAAACTCAAAAGTACTTTGGGTGAAAACCGTGATTTTCGTAGTCAACAAAAGGTACAGATTAAGATGTTCTTTCTGGATAAGTACCACCAAACTCATGATAAAAGACACTTCACGCATGCATATGCATTCTTCTTCTTAAACCCAACCAACCACTTCAATTATTGGCAGCTTCATGCTTTTAATGCAAGAAAAATATTATCATTAACACACACCATTATTGGGCTGTCTGTCTGTCTGTATAAACAATGTTTCAAAAGGATTTGACTTGGCTCATTCCATATCATTATATATATATTGATTTTTTAAAAATCCTATTTTAAACAAATGAACTCCAACAATTCTATTTTAATTATATAGTAGCTAGCCAACTCTTTTATTATATATATTTATGAAAACAATCAATTAAGGCAATATATACTTGTGTTAAGATTTTATTGAAAGTAGTGGATTCATCATTAAAAGTGCATGGAATAGGTATGTTTTGTATTTTTGTTATGAGACACACGTCTCAGGTTCAATGGATACAAATTTAATATAAGTGGAACCGATTAGTCAAATATGCACTAGTTATATACATATAGATTTTCTAAAACCCTATTTAGCCTTTTTTATAATTATTCTATTATCTATTGTTTGTTTAGATGTTGCACACTCTGACCCTAAAGTTTTTGAAGAGTTATTCCAATTAGTCTTCTAGGCAAAATTCAAAAGTATACCAAATCTCTTTATGAAAATCATGTAGAGTCGTAGACCAATATATATATATAATCCTAAGCGACAAAGAACTTCGAGAAGTGTAACTGACCATTGCATGCATGCATGGGAATCATGTGATATATATGGTGTCGCTAAGAGAGTAAGAATGATAGCAGCCTAATATATATATTCTTCTCTTAACCCTTCACCGCTAAAGATCTAAGAATATAGATGAAAAATGACATGAAGAAGAAAGTCGTTGGCATGCATGCATACATACACACATACATACATACATATATATATATATATATATACACACACACACACATATACGTACATACAAGTTATATATGGTGTGAATTTGACACATAATTATTATAAATTAAGGTTAAATATAAATTGGTCCACTTGGTTTGTTTTGAAGTTAAAATGTGCATTTGCCCTTATTGATCTTTTTACTTATCATGATTTTAAGTTTGATAAATTTGATCACTCTTATCATCTTTCTCTTGGGTCTCATTTGTTTTCACAGATAAAAATTAGTTGAAATAAAAGTTAAAAATTAAATAAAATATTATTTGAATAAATTTGTTTAATATTATTTTTTGTTTTGGTATTTGAAAATGATGAATTATTTATATTATTTTGTATAGAAATTTGAAAAAATTGTAATGATAATATGATATAAAATGAGATAAAAAGTTTGCTAAAAATAAACAAGGCCTTAGTTAACCAAAAAAATGCCACATCTACATTAATCACAACTCGAATCGAATCACTTCACAGGATATGCCACCATCCTAGCTAGCTAGGTGGATCAAATGGATTTTTCTTTTTCCATTTTTGTGTTTTTTATTTTATTTTACTATTATTACATTTTTCAAGTTTCGTTAATTTTTTTTTAAAAAAATATTATATATATTTTTTTCAGATGTAGCTTAATTTAGTTTTTTTTTTTAATCTTTTTGTGTATTAGGTTTTTTATCTAATATATATTAGTTTTTTTTCTCTCTCTTTGGTGTTTTTGTGGTTTTATAAATTTTCATTTTCTTTCTTTCTAATATTAATGTTACTTTTTTATACTTTGAAGCAAAACATTTTGATCTTTCTTCTTAAAGGTATTTATTTATAATAAGTGAGAGATTTATTCATAAAAATGATATATCCTTTTTTTTCTTAAGAAAATATTTGATTCACAAACAAATCTCATAAAATAAATTCACAAATTAATATAATTTATTAAAATAAAATAATAAGTCTAACTAATATCAATTTATAAACTTTACTTTTAAAAAATCTTTTTAAATCTAACACTTTTAATAAAAATAAATTAATATTTTCTTCCCCATATTTCATTAGATTATCTTAAATCTCCACGTGTACTAAAGCAGCGCATGATGTTTATATCCAGATCCAGCAACAGCTGTCAGCTCGCAAGTGGCAACCTTAATCTACTCCATCCTGCCCAACAAGTAAGTGAGACTTTCCATATCGAGGACTAGGAGGAGAGGCAGGATACGGCCAATTTTCCGCGTCGCGACAAAAGGAAAATGTGGGGTAGTTTTTATAGGTGACGTGTCACGATATGGACATTCTGATCTTTCTAACTCAGAGGGTGATGGGAAGTCGGGCCCACAGTTTTTGGACACTCCACTGCAGTAAGTGATAGATTAGACGGAAAAAACTTAGCTCTCTCTATCCAACCAACTGCCAATGGATTTTGATTTCGCCACGTGTCCACTAACTCCTAGGTGCATCATTAAATTCGTTCCTATCTCTAAATATATAAATAAGGTAGTTGTAGCCTTTAGGAAGATCTGTTAATTATAAATGTATTATCGTGTAATATTTTTTTAATAATTTTCAATTATTAAAACATATTTTTTCGTAAATAAATAAATAATTCTCTTAAAGACTTTGATATCTTCTTAGGATTTAGTATATATTCAGCAAAATCTTAATATTGAGAAATTCTACCGTGAGGGAAGCCACATGAAGTCACAATGAACTCACAAATTCTATTAATATTTCAGTTAATATTATATAGTTTAACACTACAGAAAAGAAAAGAAAGGGTGACGAAGAAAACGAGCAATCAAAAGGTGGGACTCATGCTAAAAACGTGAGGGCGCCCACCTCGTGTCGTTTCAATTGACAACGTAGTAATCTAGTTAATGTTTGTAATTTGAGAGAGAGAGAGAGAGAGCGAGCTTATCCATTACAGCATTATAAAAAGTAGAAAAATGAAGAGTTACCAGCACGCAGAATAGAGAGAGAAGCAAGAAACAAAAGCCACAGAACATATTGCTATACTCGTTTGGATTCAGAGCATTCATCCATGGCATCAAGGAAAACCTACCATTCAACACTCAAGTCCATCTTTTCAACCTCCAAGGATATCAACGACCACAACTCAATAGCCTCTGATATCGAGTTCGACGAAGCTGATATTTGGGGTACTTCCACTAACCATAATGTCGCACCATCAATGGAGAACAAAAGAACATTGCCCATCTCGCGACAACCAAAGAAAGCGCCTAGGAAGATCGACAACACCGGAGGCTGGACCGCCCCGCGGGCATCAGCATCGACATCCTTACCCCTGAACATACCCGACTGGTCGAAGATTCTTAAAGATGAATATGAAGATCATCGAAACAAAGACAGCGACGAAGATTTTGACGCCGACGACGACGAAAGCCATGGCAATTACAGGCTTCCTCCTCATGAGTATTTAGCGAGGACTCGAGGTGCTTCTCTGTCGGTTCATGAAGGGATAGGGAGGACTTTGAAAGGGAGGGACTTGCGCCGGGTGAGGAATGCAATCTGGAAGAAAGTTGGTTTTGAAGATTAATTAGTTTAGATCAGAAACGACATGATCATCATCAAGGAGCTAGCTGGATGATCAGAGAATTAGAATAATAGAATTGATAATGGATTGTTGAATTGATAGGCCACTGACTGTGACTGACTGTGTTGATGCTTTTTGCTTGATCAGGGGCTGAATATTCATGTTGTATCTTGTCATTTGGACCTTTTTCTTTGCTATTCTTCTCTGTCTGTGAACTTCTGGGTGTCTTGAGTTTTGTTATAATTAGCTAGTAGGATGACTCAGATGCATGTAGTTCTGACTTTGAGAGACTACGTACATCTAATGGTTTCAATGGTCATCATTAAAGTTTCAGAACTTGGCGTAGCCTGGATTCATTGCCATGTATGCACATTTCACTTCTTTCTTAATTCCGAGCTAGCTTCTATTTTCAACAATTTCCTTCTTATATATATGTTTTTGTTTCGTTTTATTTAAATACCTGTTTTGATGGAAACGAATTCATATTTTGAGTACGGATTATAAAGTGCAGATTGCAGCGGACCGGAAACGAAATGATGAGCAAGGAGACGTGTTACTTTGGTCACCTTGTGGTTGGTAAGAAAACTACAGATCAGCTAGAACAACCCTTAGGAATTTAGTCCATGTCCCTCGTGCCAGCGCCTACTTTGTAAAAGGCATGCACTCTATATGCCCTTCATATGTCTTGATTTACTCATTACAGTGGTTGAATATAACAATATATATATATATATAAGACGACGACGACGACGAATTAAGACAAGTTAGTTAGTTGAAGAGGTTTCGAAGACAAGTTGAGCTGTGTTGAGATTTAAAAATTAAATAAAATATTATTAAAATATAATTTTTTAATATAATTTTTATTTTAAAATTTAAAAAAATTAAATTGATATTATATTTTATTTGAAAGTTTAAAAAAATTTATAATAATTAAATAAGATAAAATGAGTTGAGATCGACTCTATATGGTTGATAGTAAGATAAGAATTTTGAATTTTAAGATAAAATATTAAAATATTATATTTTAATATTATTATTATTTTAGAATTTGAAAAAGTTAAAAAAAGTTAAATTATTTATTATATTTTATATAAAAATTTTAAAAAATTGTAATAATAAAATAAAAATTTTAAGTTTAAAATAAAAAATTTAAAGGGCCAAACCGAAGTTAATCTAAAGAATTTCTAAATCCTATCGGTTTGAGTGAAGCAATATATAATGGGCATTTCTTGAGATTATGAACTGGCTTTTAATGAGTTTTGAGGGCTGATCTTTAATAGCCAGTTGGGAGTTATGTTTAGAGAGACTATTTATATAGCCACTCTGCTTTTAGATACGTGTGCTTAGAAATAACAAACGATCTCTTTCAAATAATTTTTTATAGTTCTGACATTTTAACTTGTAGTATTTGTAGGTATTGTTTTAGTATTAACACATAGCATACTTTATCATTGTCGGGAGGATTTTAGATAAATAATGACGCTAAAAAATATGTGAAACAACTATATTAGATTCGAGATATTTCTAATGAGATAATATTACTTTTGTTATATACTTTGATCTAATATTTCTAATATTAGTATCAGCGGTATCGATTGTTCCTAATTTATATTTTGTTGTGCTTGTAGTATGATTTCTTTTACAGAATATATATTTTTTGTGATGAGAAATTGTTTTTTTTTTTTGAAAAATTATATTTGCAATCGTGATTGTACAAGTATCGTGCAGTCTCTTTTAAAAAAATGAATTAATATGGGATCTATATGAAAAAAAAATGCTTTTTAATCGTGAATTCTACTCTTTTTCAATGCAATTAGGTAGTATTTACATACTATACGACTGTAACTAGCATTACTGTTTTTTTTATCTTATGTAACCATGGCCGCCTAAGAGATGGTTCATGAAAAGTTTGCCACTTGATCGATGCCGAGCATTGTAAATGCAACCAAAGGACCGCTGCCCATGCAGCGGCTGTGGCCACATACCGAGCGGGGCAGGAACCCATACGCTTGGAGGTGTGGCACACATCGGCACCGTAAGCACCATCCGACCGTTATAATGCTGCGTTACTCGCACAGAATCGGGCAACGCTATGGTGAAGCGACGTCCAATGGTGCTGCGTCTCCACGACGCGGCGTGGTTCTGTGAGGGTTCTATGCGCAGTGTAACATGCCCTCGAGAAGGAGCAGCGAGCATTGTAGCGTGCACCGCCATGCGCATGGCAGGGGTAAACGGCAGATTTGAGCGCTGTAAATTACCTTGGCGAAAAACAGTTATACGGTGGATGGGCCAAGCGCAGCGCGCTGCCACGGGGCAGCATTGGGTGGTGGCGCTAGGGGCTCTACTGCTCAAAGAGGAGCACTGCTGCTTAGCGCAGAGCAGCTGCAGCAGCGCCGCGCAAAACCAAGCACCAGGCCAGTGCAATGGCTCTGCCGCGCGCAGAGCCAAGAACCAGGCCGTGCCTGCTGTGCGCAGAGGAGGAGCACGGTTACTCCGTGCTGCGCACACCACGGCTCCCTACAGAGCAGCCGCATCTTGGGCTGAGCTGCAGCAACAAGCTGCTGTCTGCCAAGGTGGGCAGACCTCCGAGGGTGGGTGAGAAGGTGGTGGCGGCAGCTGCAAAAAGAAGAAAAATAAATAAATTTGCTATTCTGAAAGAAGAAGTTGAAGGTTGGGGCTGAAGTGTAAATGAAGAGTTGCCCCACGTGTGAGGAAGAAGATGACGTTTTCATGTATATGGGCTGGGGCTTCATAATAAAACGAGCTTGGGTCTGATTCTTTTTTTAAAATCTCAGATGGGCTGAGAATTGTTGTTTTTTTTCAAGGAAGAAGGGCTTGTTTAAAATAACCCTCGGCCCAAATCTGTTTTTTTAATGAAAATCTAGCAATTTTTTTATTAAAAAGAAAGAAAAAAAAATAAAAAGAAGAAGAAGTAGGAGGCCATTGGGCGATTTGGCCCAGCAAGCACAGGACAGTTTTGTAGCTGGCCGCCCACGAGGGTGCGGCTTATTCGCTGTCCAAGATCAGTGACGGCACATGAGGGTGATATTTTGAACCCAAGACCTCACACTCGAGCTATAAGTTCAACTATTAGGCTAGAACTTTTTGAAATATTTTTTTTGCATGTGATTGTGGACATTGAAGACATGCATGTCATGATATTATGAGATAATTTTTTGTTACATTTGTTAAACATTTTATTTGACATTATAAATTGTCTAGATTATTATTTTTTGTGAATAATAATTATTTGGAAGAAATGTGATGAATTTTATTACACTTAGTTGTATGAGCTTATTTTATCACTAGTATTTGCTAGGCTAATTTTAGAAATTAGTCTTTAAAATCTTTCTAAGATGTCATAAAATAAATGATTAAATAGTCCGAGTCTTATTAGTACATGCTTATTATTAGGTCAACTGATTTCTTCGATTAAGGAAGAAATTGTTTTTAGCATGTGACTAACTCGGTAGATTGTTTATCCTAGTAAGAGTATGGTTGAAATTGATTTAAAATTAATCTCTTATACGATATAAATTTGTGCGAAAATTAAGTTAGAAATTAATAATTAAGCATTGTGATGCAAGAGATGATTATGAAGCATAGTGAATTTTCAATCTTGCGACGTGTATTAATTATTTTTGTTCTAACTTAGATTAATATAGCAAATTTTTTAAATGTGTGTGCAATTAGAAGCACATAGATAAGTAACTTTGAGATAATTGAGAAGAAAGCTTAGAGATTATTTATGCGACTTAATTGTCTCATTAATTTCCTCCATGAGCAATAATGGGAAACAAATGAAGATTATTATGAGTGTCAAATAATCTTACACCATCATAATAGTATAAACCTTTGAAGGGTCTAGAGTAAAATTGAAAATGCGGGTCCCGCATGCACTATAATTTTTTATAGAAGTTAAAAAGATCAACTATCAGATAGAGCTACACCACTATTTTTCCTTTGAGAACTTGTGGGTAATAATAGAAGTTGTGTGTTATTTAACGCAAAGATTAATTGCCCCTATATTTGGGGATAAGCATTATAATCTTGAAGTAATTTAGACTAACTCACAGATAAGAAACATACTCTCTAAAATTTGCTAGTATGTCTAGCGAGTAAAGACATTAAAATCTGAGTGTGCAAGAATGTTAAGGACATTCTTGATTTGCACATTCATTTTAAAGGTTTTATTAGTGCACCTTTCTATGGTATTAGCACTGATAATTTTGCTTAAGTTTTATTTTTCTCTAGCAAGAACAAATATGTTCTTGCATATACATAAACGTAGGAGCACCTCTTGAAAGTAATACCAAGCACCTTGAATGTTTGCTTAATAACTGTGGCAAAAGTCTGAATAATTAGGTATGACTTAATTAAGCCTAAAAATCTTACTCATGATAACATTGATGCAAGATAGGTTTTAGACTAAGATAATTTCTCGCAAAATTTTTCTTTTCTCTCCTATAGTGGATTGGAGAATATGCAAAATATTGAATAAGTAAGAAATTGGGATATATCACTAACTAGAAGCTAAAACGTCACATACTGCATTTATTGCACAAATCGATGTTTTTATTAGCACTTTTAATGTGATATTAGAGAAGTCTAAACCTAATTTGATTTTAGATTGATTGAAAACAGTGGTATTAGTAGAATTCCTAGAGGTCTAGAAGTTGGATGGTCACTCATTGACTCAATGATATTATTTCTCGAGTAGAAAAATGATATACAAAAACATGCCGTGGAGGCATAGGATAATAGGTGTGAACCTTGACAAATTGAAATTTTCTCATTAATTAGAACCCTCTCTAATATTTAGAAGAGTAAGAGAAAAGGCAATATGAGTATTTCTGTGTGAAAATTCATAGACGTGCACACTAAGGACATGTGATAATAAAAATATTGTTTCATCATATAAATACGATTCTAAATTTTTTTAAGGAAAATATATTTTTCAGTTAAAATAATTTTTTCCAAAATCGCAATCGTATGAGTTAGATGATAAGAACAATTACCTCACAGTTTAATGACTTGTTGAGAATAGAGTTATAAATGCATTATGGCGCAAAAGTAGTTGCGGCCTTAATTCTGACTTGTCCTCCTTAGATCAAGTTCATTCGCTATTGAACTGGCTGAGTAACTATTTTGTGCAAACATGAATTCTTTTAAAAAATTTAGAGGATCTAAGTTTGATCATTTTTTTATTGAGTTAAGCAAATTACTCATATTTTTGGTGAGGGTAGGGTATTGTGATTTTTTTATAACACTTGTTTTTTTTTTTTTTTTTGGAAAGAATGTTTCTTTACGTTCCATTACCTTAAATTAAATTTTTTTTAATAAAATATCGTCGAAAATAGTGGGAGTATACCTTAGAGTGAAGGTGTATCATTAGAGATAGTGACTCCCAAAATTCATAGAATATAAAGATCCTCATAAATAGCATAGAAGCAATATATCAATATTATTTCGTCGTTTAGAGACTAGAAGAGAATATTTGTACCATGGCTTCATTAAAGGTACTGAATTCACATATTAGGAACCTAAACATAGAATCTAAGATTCACTTCACTTGTAAGATCCAACCCGAGGTTGTTGATCTGTTTGACAAAGAAAAAATGGAGTTGATAGAGATGTAGATCCATCTTTTGACACTAATTGAGTTGCCGTAAGATAACCATTGATCGTTTTAATGGATTTTTTCTTGAAAGAGTCAAATAACTAATTTTTGCAGGAAAATTAAATTGTTAGTTTTTTGTAATGTTTTGGTGCAAAGTACTGTGAGTGCATGATTGTTGCTTATATTATTTGACTACAAAAAGGAAATGAATGTTTTTTGTACTGTTTACATACGGCCTAAACGAACCATTTATTCAAAGATACCCAATGTACCTAGTTGTTTTTTATTAATGACATGTTGAATAAAATGGGGTTCTTTGAAAGCTATTGACAGTCTTAGAAAAATATCTCTCCTAAGAGAGATGATGATCTGATTGTTTTAGATTATTAATTGTCGCCTAATGAGAGGTTTTCCATAATATGAGCTGATGGACATGGATTTGTGAAAAGTAGCTAAGACTTTACGTCTTATAAGACTGTGTATGAGAAAAAAGTTTCTAAGAGCTCTTGTTCAAAATCCATAGACAATTAATGAGATGAAAAATACCAAAGAATCTAGTTTTGCCTTATATACAATTTGGTGTTTCCATTATAGTTTGCTCATAGGAGTTAGAAGTTGAGATTTTGTTAGAGGATAAATATGGCTTACTTGTTTAAGTGAGTTAGTGATGCGATTATCGTTTAATGTAATGATTAGATTATTGTGATTGTCTTTGTGGGCAAAGGCTCAAATCGCTTTATTCTCAAAGAAAAATAAACGATGGTTATCTCACATGCTTCTATTGAATCCAAGAGATTCATATGAAACCCTAAAGTCGCAAATTGAATTTGCTGAATGACATTTGAGATCACCTTATAGATTCATAAAAGTCACATATGGACTTACTGAGTAGAATCTAAGGTTTATGTTGTGAGTTTGACCTCAATGAGATTTGCGATGAGTCGTCGCTGATTTCATAGCTGTGCAAATGACTTTTATGTATAAAAGCATAGTCTCTTGGAATGAGTATATTTTGAAAAGTTATTACACATAAGAATGCACATGGAGAGACGTGGTTTGATTATTTGTAGTTGACCATGTGATTTTCCTCCGTCATAGTATTGCTCGTCGTGCACATGACACTTATGTGTTTTATGATCATGTGGCATGGTTCAAAGCATTTTTTTGGTAAGCACACACATTCACCATGAATTTGGTAGTTATGGTGAAAAATGTATATCAACAGACTTAGATTGACTCACTCACACAAGCGATTGCGTTTGGTGCTACAAATGGGTAGTGAGCAAAGATGAGACAATGTGTTACTTGGTACATGTCCAGAGAAAGAAAAGTTGTAAGACACATAAGACATGTCGCCTTACTGGGAGCTAAGATGAGGTCCATTATATTAAAAGGACCGTGCATGGTTACCCACAATCCATGTACCTTGTGATTTAGGCAGATGCGAGACCCTATTTGGCATTTTGGATAGTGAACAAATGGAGGGACTCGGGTTAAGCGTTGAGATAACAACCAGACTAAGATCTGTACGGTGTAGTGAAATTATATATACGCTCTTTCTTTGGAAAGAGAACTCCACCGTAGCATGTATTTCATACTACATGTGCTTTTGCGACCAACAGTAGAGGTGAGTGAGTGAATCTCCACTTTCTCACCGGGTGAGTCCTATAGGTTATAATTGATGACCTTAATTTATTTACGCCCTTAGGAGACATTTGACTATGTCACAAGGTTGATGTTTTAGTGTCTACTACTTTGACATGTTATCTATGGCCATGAATGATGCAGTCTAAAGAAACATTGCTGGGAAAGTGACTAGACTGAAACTAAATGACAGGAGGGTGAGGGAAGACTATTTGGTAATACATCGATAATGGTGTGTATTCACTGTCGGCAGGTTATGTTTCTTCTTGGAATTTGCAACATAGCTATGAGTACATTATGTTTTATGGAGATTGAGCATTACTTTGAGTCATTTGGACTTAAGAGGAATTAGGGATGCTTAGTCTTATATGATCAAATGAGTCAGGGCATAACGAGATAATTTTAAGGATGTTGAAATGCCAATCTTCTCTCAGAGAGATTTAGTATAGTACTCTCATTTTTCTTTTACAGCTGTACTTGATGATCGCATGACCTATTTGCCAGTATGAACAAGATTGAGAACATATTGAGAGATGCAGACCCTGGGTCTTGCCCACTATATGTGAGGAGGAGATGTAAGAAAAGGGCATCCATAGTTAGCACCCCTTCACCTTCTCTCCGGGTCATCAAGTGGCTCATGAGCTGATGGCTGACCCTTAATGGCTAGCCGAGAGTTATGTTTAAAGAGGCTATTTACATAACTCCTCCCCTTTTGGATATGTGTGTATAGAAATCACAAATGATCTCTCTCTCGAATGGTTCTTTCTAGTCCCGGCATCTAAACTGTGGAATTCATGGGTATTACTCTGGTATTACCACGTAGCACACTCTACCATTGCCAGCAGGATTTTGGATAAACAACGACGCAGGAGAATTTGTAGAACAACTGCACTAGATCCGAGATATTTCCAACGAGGTAATATCGCTTCTGCTATATACTTTGATCTAATATTTCTAAGAGTTTGGTCTCCAAAGAGGGGTTGGACAAGTAGTAATCGACCGGGTTTTTCTAGTTATGGATTAGATGGTTTTATTTTTTAAGAAGTTTGTTAAAAAAACACTAATTTTTAAAAAACAATTTTTTTAGAAATTAATTTGTTTATAAAATATAGTGTTTTTAAATAAATCAATTTAGTGAATTCAATTGGTGTTTTTTTTTTATAATCTTAGGAGGTTTTTTTAGAGTAATTTGACCCTTTAAAATGGAAACTGGTACGCACAATTTCTTGGTATATTGGGACATTATTGCCCAAATTCATATATTTGGACATGATTGCAAATTCGGCAGTAGTTTTCGCATAGTTCTTTTTACAATTCTCCCTAAACTTTACACTCATTATTTTTTTTTAATAATTTCATTGACAAGTAAAAAAAACAAATATTTTTCCAATAATTTGACAACACGTCTCAAAACTATGGAACAATAATGATGGTTAAGTTATAATTAGTTAATTACAGTTATATGCTCGAAGGTTCAAACATCAAAGATAAATAATTCATAAAAAAAATTAAAATTTAAAAAAAAAAGAGGCTTAACTGGATGTAAATCATGAAGGTTCATGCATGTTTTATTTATAAAGCCAAGAAATGACTACCTAGGTGACTTAAAACATTTAATGATATGAGCAGAAAACATAGGTAGCATCGATCCATTTGACAAGTATCAATTAAAACCGAACATTTTCCATTTTCGTTTCAAAACTCTAAATTTTCTTAAATGAATAGGGTTTTTTTTTAATATATGGTTGTCAAATATTTCATACAAATACATCAAAAACGAAATCTCTCTCTCTCTCTTGGTTGTTAATTGGAATGTTAAGTCGCGTTATCGTTTTGTCATAACAACAATAATTTTGTAAGTGTCATCTTAAATAAGTATACTATATTAAATATTTATATCCTAATGAAGAAAAGTGGTTGACGTGTTTGATGCATGGAGCCAAGGTTGTTGAGAGAGAAAGAGCTGAGGCTTGAGCACATGCTGCCACATGGAAGGAGGAGGGAGAAGGAGAGCACTAGTGGGTTTGGTTGTGACTGACTTTGGGAATTGCAGCCTACTTTAAGATTTGAACCATCGATTATTCCATGTTTTTTGTTGGTGAAAAATCACAATAACAAAATAAATTATAATAAAATTAAGAAATAACAAAAATAAAACGAAGCCAGTTGGATTGAGTTATGGAAATCTCTCTCTTTAAAGAGAATCAAGCCCGCTACGGCAGACAATGTTTAAATACCAATGCAGCAGACCCTCTCTTGCCTTGTCCCTTCCAGGATACAACCGTCCAATGGTTCGTTGTATAACTCAAACCCACCTTGCATAAATAATTGAGCCTAAAGCTCCACAAAAAGAAACGCATCTCTTTTATTTGGAATCTCTCGAATATGACAAAAGCTAGCAGATGAATTAGTATGAGTTTTTTCCACGCCACTTCAGACTTAACCAAAATGACCTATTTATTGGCTGGTAAAACTTGTTGATAATAATACAGTCATGCAACAGTACATTAATCCATAAATTAACTAAAGAATAAAACTCTGCAAAAATATTTCATGAAATAAAGATCTGAAACGACTAATTCATAAAAGAAAAAATCGTAAAAAATTATAATGAATGAAATGTTAGATGCTACAATGATTCTCAAGCCTATCAGAAAATAAAGGGATAACATACAACACCTCAAATAGCCATAAATGTAATGCTTGCCTATTGAATGACAACTTATTGCATTAAATCAATCACTTTATCACAAACAACTCAAACAGATGAGTATCTATACATAATTACTAAATATATTAATACAATAAAATCTGCAACCGCAAATCAAATAAAATTTCATATAAATGCTATAACCAAAACGATGTAGGTTTAAAGAATAATCGTTACAAAATCAATATTTTTATTAAAATTTAATAAAAATCCCCCACTCATTTTAATAAAAAAAAAATACGAAGAGAGTTTCCAAAACAAAGAGTGGTCATTATGTAATATGAAGATGTACTTTGCATTGAACCCTCACTTAATGAAATAATAATCTTTACTCTAGAGTCAGTAGTAGTCTTAGACTTCAACTATGACTACTTAAGGAAAATAAAAATTATTACTCATACATAATAACCCAAGTATTGACATGAGGTTTATTAGCCAGCACATTACGGCCATGTGCTAATCCTGGTTTCATGAGTGTATTTGAGAATAAACTCAATTCTCATAAAGAGCGACCCCCACTCCCACACTCACATATGTGAAATCTGTCAATGGTGCTCCGGTAATTCTAACACCATACTCATAAGAGTTATAGAATTTCATTAAAAGTTATTTTTTTTCAAAATCTCATCCTCCAAAAACATCATAGAATAATTGTATTCACATCATAGGAATGAGAAATAAAATAAATAGTACATTTCTTATGACTATTATATGATTCATTTTTCTCATTGAACCCCGTTCTCAGGATTTCTGGTCCTTAGGTTGGGTATCCTCACACATGGCTCATGAATTTTTAGATTTTAATCCCATTCTCTTCGATGTATTCCAGACCCTTTCTCTTGTCAAGGCCTTAGTCAGTGGATTTATAAGATTATCACAAGATTTAACATAATCCACGTTAATAACACTATTAGTCAAATAAGATCTCATAGTACTGTGTTTTCTTCTTATGGATCTGGATTTACCTTTATAATAACGGTTTTGTACTCTACCAATTGTAGCAATACTATCACAATGAATTAATATGGGTGGAATTGGTTTCCCCCACAAAGGAATTTCAAGCAATAAATCCCTTAACCAGTTTGCTTCTTGACTTGCTGAAGCTAAAGGTATAAGCTCAACTTCCATGGTTAAGTTAGCAATAATTATTTGTTTCTTAGACTTTTAGCATATAGCACAAACACCCAAAGTAAAAACATACCTAGTAGTGGAAAGAGAATTGCCTGACAAAGTGTTCCAATTAGCATCACTAAAGCCTCAAGTACAGTATGATACTTTTTATAAAATAAGCCATGGTTTTTTGTACTAGATAAATATTTTATTATCTCATCCATTGTACATCAATGATCTCTTCCTAGATTACTAGTAAACAAACTAGGTACTCCTATTGCATACGCACAGGTCTAGTACAATCAGCCGCATAATGTAAACTTCCAATCATGCTAGCATATTCCTTTGATTTGTCACATGCTTGCATCCAACATAATTATATTTCTTTAATAACTTGTCTACGTAATGCGATTGATCAAGAAAAATACCATCACCTGTTTTGGTGATTTTCATACCCAAAATAAAATTAGCCTCACCAACATCTTTCGTATCAAAATGATTTCTAAGCATATTTTTGGTTTCACCAATAACATGCATATTAGAACCAAATAAAAGCAAATAATCCACATAGAGGCTAATAATAACATGTGATTTACCCCAAGATTTATAATAGATAAATTTATGACACTCATTTGACTTCTAGCCATTTTCAATCATGTAAGAATCAAAATTTTCATGCCATTGTTTAGGAGCCTATTTTAAGCCATATAGAGATTTAGTTAACTTACAAACTTTACTTTCTTGGTCAGGCTCTACAAAAACTTCAGGTTGGTTTTTATAAATTTCCTCATCTAGATCCTCATTCAAAAATGTTGTTTTAATATCCATTTGATATATTTAAATCATAAATTGCAGCAATTGCAATCTGATGGAAGTTATTCTTATAATTGGAGAAAAAGTATTGAAAAAATCAAGATCAGCTTTTTGTTTAAAACCTTTTGCAACAATTCTGACCTTGAATTTTTCTATAGTTCCTTCAGGTTTAAACTTCTTTCTAAGGACCTATCTACACTCCGTGGTTTTACAACCCGATGGTAATTCAACCAACTTTCAAGGTTTTTTAGAAATTTGTGAATCAATCTCATCAATCACAGCCTCTATAAAGTATTTGGACTTTTCCTGATATTATAAATGTAATAGTTAGGGCCAAAATCTTTTTTCAGTTCTCGTGCTTTTACTCATTCTTAGTTCAAAGTTTTCTTGATTTTGTGAAGGAATAGAAGAACTTGGTTTATAAAACGTATTCTATCTAGATTCCCCACCCACACTATTTTTTGATTTAAAAGGAAATTTTTCTTCATGAAAAATTGCATCACTTGATTAAAAAATCACATTACTTTCAATGTCAAAAAATCTATAGGCTGTATTGTGCATCGCATATCCAAGAAAAGCAAAAGTGGTAGTTCTTATACCTAGTTTAAATCTTTTAGGATATGATATTCTTACAAAAGTTAGACAATCCCAAACTTTAAAATATCCCAAATTTGGCTTATACCCTTTCCATAACTCAAAAAGTGTATTTGGGATTTTTATAAGGCACCCTATTTAACACATGGCAAATAGTCAAAATGTTTTACCCTAACAACTTGGGGAGCACTAGAATCTATAAGCATGGCATTTGTTAACTCAATCGAAATTCTATTTTTTCTTTCAGTCACACCATTAGATGCAGGTGAATATGGTGGAGTAGTTTCATGGATTATTCCCTAAGATTGAACAAAACTGTTGAATACATTTGAAACATTCTCGGCCTTTATCACTTCTAATTTTTTTTTTTTTTATCTTTCTACCAAATTGATTTTCAACTTCATGAAGGAAATTTTTATATTTTTCCAAAGCATCACTTTTATGTTTTAATAAATAAACATAAGTATATTTTAAAAAATCATCAATAAAAGTGATAAAATATCTATTTCTTTCACGAGTTAAAATTCCTTCAAATTCACAAAGATCAGTGTGAATTAAATCTAATAAATTGATATTTCTTTCAACACTTTTATGAAGCCTTTTTTTATGTTTCGCTTGGCTACAAATTTCACATTTTTGAAAATCTTTTGTCAATTTGAGAATTAATTCTAAACTACTCATGAATGCAATGTATCTACTATTAATATGACATAAACGAGCATGCCAAAAATTCACAGAAGAAAGCATATAAACTTAGGGGCCCCAAGGTGGACCGAGCCTTAGAGATCCTTTCACAGTTTCAGATAGGGTAATTACAAGATCGAGAGCTAAGAAGAGCAAAGAAGTAATTCAAGAATTAGTGCAATCCACTTTAAACATGTCTACCAAGAGCCCAACATTCAATATGGGCTTGCAGGATGAAGATACAATTTTGGTTCATTTGATACAAGCTATGAAAAATGCCAAAAACATGACTTAAAGGTTTTGGGCACTTGAAGGCTTTCAACTTTTTTAATTCATTTAAAGGACTTATTTTTTTGGTTTATAATAATTGAGTTTATTATGAGAACGATTTAAATGTATGTTGGAAAAGTTATTATTTTATTGAACTATGATTTCAAGAAGTTACTGTAGCCGAGTTATTGTAGCGCGTTACTGTAGCTGCAGCACTATTCACTTAGGGGCATTTTTGAAAGATTGTGATTTATTTTGGCTAGAATTTTAATTAGGTTTTGGTTTAAATACCCTTTGTTGCCTCATTTTAAGAAGTTTATGAAATTCGGTGATTATTTTATTATGAGTTGAGTTTTATCTCCTCTTGTTCTTCATTGAACTTTTGAACTTATCAAAGATAAATTATAACCTATGTGATGTTCCTTCCTTCGTAATCTGGGTTCTTGAGACAGATTCTTCAATAGGTCTAAATTTTAATATAATTTAGGTTCTTGAAATAAGTTCCTCAATGGGCCTACATTCTTCCATCCATTGAATTGATTTTAGTTTTCTTGGGGGAGTTTTCAAATTGATTGTGTGTTTAAGAGATTCCAATTCCATGAGTTCATATCATAAACAGAACCATGAGATACTTTATTCACAACGTTCAACTTAAACATTTCATCACATGCATATCCCTTGGCCACAAATGTTCCATTTTTAGTGATTACATATTGATCAAATTCCATAGTCTGTTTGAAGCCAGCCTTGTTAAGCAAAAAACTTGACATTAAATTCTTCCTCATAGACGGTGTATAAAGCACATTTTTAAGAGTAAGTACACGTTTAGAGGTAAAATTCAACTCAACCTCACCACTGTCAAGAACCTTTGTTTTACTTAAGTCACTAAGCATTATTGATTTCTTTTCATCAAAAGGAGTATATTTCTTAAATTAATCTTTATCATAGCAAACATGCCTATTGCCACCAGAGTCTGCCCACCACCCTTCAATATACTAGACTATGTTTATGTCTGTAATCATTGCTACAAGAGGCTCCTCAGTCAGATTAGCCTGAGGAACATTTTCCCGCTTTCGAGATTTGCAAGTTCGGGCAAAATGTCTACTTTTTCCACAGACAAAACAAGCTTGATGTTGTAAATGGGGTACTAGGTTCTTATTTTTTTTGTCTCAGATTACCCTAGTTGTTAAGTTTACTAAAATTTTTGAAAAACTTTTTCTGAGACTTCAAATGACTATTTTTAAAAAACTGACTTTAGGGCAAGCTATTATTTTCAAAAATTAAATTTACCTTCGTTGTGATATGCTCATTATCACTTTGTATCATCAAAGTATCTTGGCATGTAGCTTCCTCCTTTACACAAATCCATTTGATCAAAGTCTCCAAGGATATCTCATTTTGCTTGTGGCACATTGATTTTTGGAACTCCCTCTATGATGGTGATAGTTTGTAAATGATGCTGCAAACAATCAAGTTCTCTCCAATTTTGATGCATTCAGATCCAACCTCTGCCATTATCATTTGGAAATCTTGTGCTTGCTCCACAACGAACTTTCCGTCTATCATTTGATATCGAAAAAAGTGGTTAGTTGCGTACTTCTTTGCCGGTGCTATCATATTTACTTTATAAAGCTTTCCAAATTTTCTTTGCAGTGGAGTAAGTAGTATTGTAATAATTATAAAAATGATCTACAAGACAATTCAAAAGATAGCACTGGCATTTAAACTCATCATTTTTGTCTTTTTCTACCTTCTCTTGACGAGCTTTGTGTAGCTCTTCGGTCATATTTTTGGTAGAGGTCTTGTTTAGATTCTTCTCCGTGAGCACATAAGAGACATTGAGTAGGCTGAGATAAAAGGGTATTTTACACTTTCACCACTTGAAATGGGTTCCCTTGAAGCGGAAGGGCTTGTTAAGATCTCTAACGCTATCATTAGATTTTTCTATTGTAGAGTCCATCTGAATCTCCTTAAAATTGTTAGTAAAAAATCATACTAATAAAAGAAATTATAACAAAATTAAATAAGAAATAACAAAAATAAAAAATAAAAATAAAGCCGGTTGGACTGAGGCGCAGAAATCTCACTCTCTTTAAGAAGATTTAAGCCCTCTGCAATAGACAATGTTTAAACATCGGTGCATCAGACTTTCTTTTAGCTTATCTTCTTCAGGATACAACAGCCTAACAGTTTGTTGTATGACTCAAACTAACCCTACACAATTAGTTGAACCGAAAGCTCCACAAAAAGAATACATCTCTTTTATTGGAATCTCTCGAATATCACAAAAGTTAGAAGATGAATTAGTATGAGTTTTTTCCACACCACATTTGACTGAACCAAAAGGACTTATTTATAGACTGGTAAAACTTACTGATAATAACACAGTCATGTAATAGCACATTAATCCATAAAGTAACCGAAGAATTAAACTTTGCAAAGATACTACACAAAATTAAGATCTGAAATGGCTAATCCATAAAAGAAAAAATCACAAAAAATTATAAGGAATCAAACGTTGGATGCTGCGATGATTCTCAAGCTAGAGCTATAATCCCGTCAAAAAATAGAGGGATAACGTATAACACCTCAAATGGCCATAAATGCAATGCATTCCTATTAAATGACAACTTGTTGCACTAAATCAATCACTTTATCACAAATGACTCAAACAGATATCTAGTCATAATTACTCAATATATTAATACAATAAAATCTGCAACTGCAAATCCAATAAAACTCCATATAAATGCTATAACCCAAATAATGCAAGTTTAAAGAATCATCGTTACAAATCAATATATTTATTATAATGTAATAACATTTTTGGACAAAATTGACATGTTAATACTTATTCCCTTCTCTCTTCTGCCATCAATTCTTTCCCTTTCAACTTCCCATTCAATATTTTGATTATTCAAATTATAAGAGACAATTCAATCTTGTTAATAAGGTACTGATCAATGGCAAAATTTGTAAAGTGGAGGCTTAAGTATGATAAACAAATAGAAAGGGCTACCAAGTGTGCCAACGAACTAAAAGAGGTACATATAAGTTTCTTTATATGTTTTTCCCACTTTTTTGGAATCGTAGTGTTTTTCCATTAGCACTGTCAAGGATGCTACATTGTCGCGCGCACCCAAGTTTGACATTAAGAAATACTACCAACCAAGAATGCATTGTTGAATGGTCTTCCCATTACTCTCATAACACTCGTTTTTGACCCAAACCCTTTTCCTACAATGCTTCTTAGGCCCCATCAATCATGACCATTGACAACGTGTTAGAGTAATAGACATTACAAATTTCATTTTACAAACATAGTCATAGGTAAACAATGACTCTAAAATAAATATTGGATTCACACAGTGAGATGCAGAGAGCATTCACTCACTTCCACATTTGGTCAAGTAAGCACATGTAATATGAAATACATTACATAGTGTCTCGTTCTCAAAGTGTGTATATCCATATCAAACTCAATACATAACTTAATCTAGACCCTAACACTAAGTCTAACCCTTCCTTTTGCCCACCTCTAAGGTATTATAGAGAGTCTCACATTTAACTAACTACAAGTTACATTGGTTTTCAAGTGCCTATACATAATACTTTTCGATATAAGAGACCTCATCTTAGTTCTCACTAAGGTGACATACCCCATTGGACAAGTATTAAGGGAGATAGTGCTTCATCTCTACTTACTACCAAAGTGTCCAAGGTGATTGCACATGTGAGTTAATCCTAGATGTACGACTAAAACGGAGGGTAGTGTATTTAAGGTAGATGAGATTATACGGATGGTTAAAGTTTTAATGCATGATGCCTCTTGTAATCTGAAAAAATTTCAGCACATAAAGAGAGATGACAGATTGGTGATGGAAGGCTAAACCTTCAGATTGTCCTGATTCAGATTAATAAATCAAAGCTCATTAAATGGAGAGCCCGGGGAGGGGAATGGTGAAGTTCAATGTGGATGGGGGAGCTTGTAATAATCCAGGGGAGGTAAGGGGTGGAGATGTTATCAGATATTTGAATGGCAAGGTTCTAGCAGGTTTTGCACATACCTATGGTGTTGCAACTAATAATATTACCGAATGTTGAGCGTTAGTTGATGGTCTTCAGATTTGTAAATGGTTGAGACTGCGGGATGTTCTAATGGAATTGGACTCAGCGGTTGTCATGAATTGGCTCGCTTCTGAAATTTGTAGACTTTGGTTTCTTTGGGATTTTGGGGAGGAGATAAAAGTGCTTGCAAATGAGATTAATACTCAGTTTCGACACATTTTTCGGGAGACTAATATGGCAACGAAATTTTTGGCAAATGAAGGTTCACATGGGCTTAACAATGATTTTGGTTCCGAAATAGCTCATACCCGTTTGCGAGGCCTGATTCGTATGGATTGTTTGGGAATTCCTTTTATTAGAGAGAAATGAGACTTGAAATTTTTGTAGAAATTTTTGTAACCACGATATTTCTCCGCCATACGTGAAGACTTTGATAATAAATTCCGGGATAGGGACTTCTCATGAATAGGGGGTCCTGACTCTTCTAAAAAAAAAAAAAAATCCTATACTCCAAATATGAGCCTTAAAAATGTCATGCTTTATAGGCCTCACAAGAAGATTAGCAGCCATGCGACTCATATACAAATGGTTCAAAGAACTTACTTTTATACCACCATGTCTTTGATGTAGTGATATTCTATATCTATGTGTTTGGTTCTTCTATAATCACTAGATCAAAAGTATCCATGCTAAAGTTTAGATGTTATAAGAATCTCTTCAACCAAATAGCTTCCTAAACTAATGATGATTAAGCTATGTATTTTGCCTCCATGATAAACAAGGTTATGGAGGGTTGCTTCTTGCTACAATATACCATGGTGCCATTGTTAAGTAACAAAGCATATCTAGTTGTCAATTTGCACTAGTCTAGGTCATTGCTCTATTTAGCATTACACTAACCTCTCAAGTACCAATCAAAATCCTAACAGTACAATATATAATATCTAGTTTTCTTGAAATGCATTACAATCCTTTTGACTACTTTCTAATGAGCCAGTATGAGGTTAGTTTGGAATCTACTATCCAAGCTAGCTGCATATCATATATCTAGCTGAGTATGCATCATTATATACATCAATCTACCTATAGCAATAGTGTAGGGAACATAGGCCATCTTTTCCATTTTTCTTAAAGTCTTGGAACACATCCCTTGGCACAAACTCATTCTTTTGAAAATAATAGTGGCAATTAGTCTCACATTCATACATTTGGAAGTGTTCAAGAACTTTTTTTATGTACATTTGTTGAGACAAATTTGTAACATGTTTGAATAATGTGATGAGACGAGAATTATGTGAATAGTAGTTAAATAATTTAAGTTAAGATGTTTTATTCAATTTTGGGAAATGCGAGAGAAAATATTAAATAAAAATATTATAAAGTTAAAAAATTGTTACACATAATTTTTTAATATTATTTTTATTTTAAAATTTGAAAATGTTGTATATACTTTTTTATGCAAGTTTGGAAAAGTTCCAAAGATTAGGTAATGATTAGATGAAAATGTCAAAAATTTAAAATTAAAAAATATTTTATATTTGAGTAATATTTGGAAAGGAAATTATGAGAAGTTTTAAAATTAGATGCAACTAACTTTTCAAACAATGCCTTGGTCTCTTTAAATAATATCTGTAGATTGTAACTCCTAAAATATATTATACTTCACCCATATTCTTCATTTCAAAATTGAAATACAACTACTATTTAATCATCATTTTATGTCATTGACCAGATAGGGCTATGGAAATTCTCTGCCGATTCTAACTTTAGCCAACACCCGCTTCAGCTCCAACCCCAAAGGAGCTGAAGTAGTCAAAATTCGGAGTCAAAATTAGAGTGACTTTGAAATTTTATGTTAGAGTTCAGAGTTGGAGTCTATTTGGACTTCGACTCTGACTCTAGAGTCTATTTGGACTCCGACTCCGATTCTAAACTTTGATTTTTTTAAAAAAAAAAAGATATTAAATGTTGACGTTTTACATTTGCTTTCATTTTCACAACGGTAACTAAACGATATCATTCCATTTGATGTGGAACGATGTCATTTTCTACACACAAGGGTCTAAAATGCAAGATCCCACTTTTCTTTCTCACTCTTTCTCAAGACACATGCTAGCCTTAACAACAAATTAACATACATGGTGATCATCTAGGAGCTAATTATATATATGAAAAACTTCTGGTACTCATGTAAATGCAATGTGCATGACAATTAACAAAGCACAGGGAAGTAATGAATGATCTTTTAAAAGTTTTTTACATCATTATGAACATGATTCTAACTCTAGATATACAGTACATATATCAATATCATGTCAATACTACTACTACTCCTCCTTTCTCACACCAAATTACACACACATGCACACACCAGTTTGATCAGATACCCTATATTCAAGCACATTAGCCAATAAGCCTTTTTTAACTAACAACATATATTTTTAGAATACCTATCTAGCTAGCTAGCTTTGCACTAGCATTCATGTTTTCGAGATTGAATGACTATTATGTTAAATATTTTCCCTTGGGCAAATGTATGTTTTCATGGAAAGAGCTACTGCAAATCCTTATTGTGTGTGTGTGTGTGTGTGTGTGTGTGTGAAGTGATGAGGGAGCTTGCATCATGCATCTAGCTAGGGTATTCTGTCAAAACTGGCTTTTATTTCCTTTTGTGACACTATGGTATAGGCAGTATGTAAAGTTTACTCCTTTAGTTAATTTTAGGGCAGAGTGCTATTTGTAGGAAGTAAAATCAATTAATTTTATTTTACTTTATTTTATAAATAGCATACAGTTTTTGAATAAGTACTCTAGTATTTTTAGCAAGAAAACAAGGATATAGGCTATATATATATCCATAGTGTTTTGTTTGTTTTATATCCATATGTACTCTAGTGTTTTGTTTTTGTTTTATGAATAACACATGATGCAAAACCCAGTCATATGCTATATATATGCAGTATAGACTTTTTTCCTTAAATTTGTTTGCTTTTAATTTATTTTTTTAGTAAAGTTAATTTGAATATTGATGCTACACCTACTGGGGATGATCCTCCACGAGGGGATGCCACAGTTCTTACACCAACATGTACTTCCACCCCTAGATCCACATCTAGAACAGCTACTTCATGTGAAAGTAGTTAAGTACCAATAGATATAGAAGATGAGGGCATGCTTAATGAGGACGAGTTGGATATTGATGTCGATCAAGCACCATGCATGACCTAGTAAAAAAACTTCCGGGTACTACTGTAGACAACTTTATGAATAACATTCAAATAAATAAGGCATGTCTGTATTAATAGCACATTTTACGGACTACCAATGGTATAAGATATACAACGAATTAGTAGCTAATGATCAGACGAAACTCAGTTATGAAACAGTTACAACTACTGATAGTACGCAAACTAAGAAACTCTCAAGCCCTTAATACAGTGAGAAGATGTTAAGGGATTTGCTTGCAGAAATGATCATTATGGATGTGATGCCTTTTATCACCGTTGACAAAAAAAGCTTTCGTAAATTTGTGCAATATCTTGATCCACAATTTCCTATGTCTTCAAAGTATATGGTGATGCAAGATTGTTTGAAGTTGCATACCAAGGATAAGACAGAGATGTAGGAGATGTTTATTATCACTAGTCAGATAATGTAATTTACAACGGATACATGAATGTCCATATAGAAGGTTAGTTACATATGTATCACAACTCACTTCATTAACGGTGAGTGGATGTTGTATAAGCAGATTATTGGCTTAAAACAAAATGTGGATTACAAGAGTTCATCTATTGAAAAGGCGATGAATGACTATATAAAGGATTGAGGGATTAGAAAAGTACTTTGCATCACAGTTGATAGTGTCAGTGCTAATGACAATCCAATTGATTGATTCTAAGGAAATTCGACGGTAAAAGATGATACAATTCCTGATAACGAGTTTATCTATGTTCGATGTTGTACTCATATCATCAATCTTATAGTTATTGAGGGGTTGAATGAGATTGATAATTTAATTACCAATATTCGCAACCTAATGAGATATATGAATGCTTCACCATAAATGCTTGGCAAGTTTAAGATTATAGCTAAACAGTTTGAGATCTCATCTTCTGGTATGTTAAGCTTGGACGTTTCCACTCGATGGAACTCTACATATACAATGTTAGAAATAGTGCAAAAGGACCAAAAAGCGTTCAAATTGATAAAAATCAAGGATGTGGGCTTGAGGTATGCTTTGCTAGAGCCAATAGGGAGGGCTAATTATTTAATTTTAATTTTTATGGTTTTGTAAACCTAACTGTGAACTCTAGAATAATTGCGGATGGTTGAGACGAACGCACCATGGGATGGAGTTTAGACTGTCCTGTATATCATCAACTTTTATTTGAAGTACTTAATTGTTAGTATGTTTAATTTGGCTAAATAGTGTAATGTCTTAACCTTTTGTAATTTTCAAAACATGCAAAATTGCTTGGAATTGGAGGTTGATGGTGCCGATAATTATTGTAAATTTGTAGTTATTCTAATATATTCTTATTGTAAATTTGTAGTTATTATAATATATTATTATATTGTAAATTGGTTGATGACTTTGGTAAAGTTGTTTTAGATTGGTTGTGATTGTGGTGGACAGGTGTTTGTTTGGTGGTGCTTGTGATTGTAGAGGTTGTTTGGTTGTAATTGTGCTAGTTGTTTGGTGGTTCATTTGCATTTTTTATTTACATTGTGTTTGTGACAAGGCATAATTTTTCTTTGATTTTGTAATATATCTAACTTACTCTTTGTATTTTTGTATTTTAATTATTTTTTATAGTATTTTTCGAAATTGGAAAGCCCACTAGATTGTTGGTGATTTTGTCTTTTTATGAAGGCAACGAATTTTCCCTTGGATGAGCCCAATGCCAAATGTAATTATTGTAACATGCTTCACACTTGCTACTCACAGAAGAGAGGAACGAGACTTTAATCATGCAAAATAATTTACTGTATGGTTCAAAATTTTTTATAAACGTGAGTCATTAGATAAGTGCCAAAAAAATATGGGTGAGGCAAAACCTAATGAGAAGGTTGGAAATGGTTTTGGCAATATCATGGGAGTCCATGTAACCCACACATATAGTGGAGAGATTGTAAAGTTGGCAATTGCGGAGATGGGTTTGTAAAGGAGATTCCATTTAGAATTATGAAAAGACAAGGGTTTAAGAAGGTGTGTTGATCTCTTGAACTGAGGTTTTACAATGATCTTTTAATTGAATAATTCACACAGTTTTGGATAGGTACTGTGTTGGGGAAAAATATTACATATGAGATGTGTTCATATTTTGAGTCTTGTTGTGAATGAGGATTTGAGGGAGTATGATGGTGCCATCACAATGGTTCATAATGCTGTTAGATATCTCTAATCCTTCCTCGCAAGATTATATAAGTTTCAGACCTGTATAGAATAAAATAAATTTGATTGGAAGAAAACGTTGTCCCATGATGTACCAATTTGATGGAACTCAACATATATGATGATGAAGGCATTTGAAAAGTTTGAAAAGGCCTTTAGGCAGATGGAGAATAAGGATTAAAAAACTTTCTCTTATTTTGTTTATGGACACACAGGCCCTCTTAGAAATTAGGATTTTGAGAGAGCAGACATGTTTGTGATATTTTAAAAAATGTTTTATCATGTGACAATAAGGTTGTATGGTTCTTTGTATGTCATAGCCAACACAAGTTTTCAAAAAAATATTGAATTTCAAAAAAAGTTAATGAGGCTCAGCCAAAGTGAGTATCATTGTTTGATAAGTATGACCACACATATGAAAATGAAATATAATAAATATCGTGAGTCCTTGAATAGATTGAATTTCTTAATATTGATTGCAATTGTACTTGATTATAGAAACAAGATAAGGCTTCTTAAGTTTCCAGTTGAAGAAACTCATGTAAAGAGATTCGGGGTGTAGAATTAGGCCCCGTTTTGTTTCAAGGATGGTCTCAACTTATCTTATCTCATCCCATTTCAACATCTAAACATCACTCAAATATAAACACTTTTTAATTTCAAATTTTTAAATTTTTCATCTAATCATTACAACTTTTCCAAACTTCCAAACAAAATATAAAAGAAAATTAAAACATTTTTAAATCTCAAAAAAAAAATTATATTTTAATAATATTTTAATTTTATAATATTTTATTCAAATATTTCTCTCTCATTTTCCAAAACTCCATAAAACATCTTAGCCCAAACCATTTAACTACTATTAACAAATTATCTCACTACTATTCACATATTTTTTTTAGCTAATCTTATATGTATAACCAAACAAGGCCTTAGTGTCGAGTGTAAGAAAATTATTAGTGAATATATATGTAGAGTACAGGGTGACATTCGTATCTACCATGATTGGCCAACAGCATGAGCCCCCTCCCTCCTCTATAATCATAAATGTGATAATGGCTATACCAAGAAATTATGGTACGATAAGTGAGATCCAACATACTTCACCTTAGGATCTGTTATTGCCTAAATAGATGTGAATAAGTATTTATGACATAGTTTTGAGGTCCAAACCCCATCCTTTAGCTTGTTGATTTTGTTAAAACTTTATGAAACTAACTATCTTATACTTGTGAGAACTGCATGAGACTTGTTGGCTATGTGTTAGAGATCTCGGTCTAGTCCCTAGACACTTTGGTTCTCTAGATCCGCTTCACCCAATTATGACCGAAGAGCCTATCCTTCTTATTTGCCCTTTACTTGAGTTCTTTACTTGAGTGATGAGATTTGGTGAATATGGATGGTTTGTGTTATGGTTGTGAGTTGGGATCTTGATGGAATGAATATGGTATATGGGATGGTGATGGCCGAATGGTGAGATCTAGAATTTATGGTAGGCACCCTCTTGGGTGGTATTTTGGTAAATATGGAAGTGAGGTCAGGGTTTAAGGTTTCCTAAAATATAGGAAATCCTTATAGAGGCTAGGGCTTTGTGTGGGAATTATAGAGGCACTAGATCTAGTTTAGATCTAGTTTAGATCTAGGGTTTTATGATGAAAGGAATTAGATATATGATAATGGAAGATTGTATAGAGGCTAATAAAGTGTTTGGATGGTAGGCAAGTGAAAGAAAAGTGATGGAAAAAGTTCAATAAAGCTAGATCTTCTTGAAAAAGTAGATCTAGTGTGTTGGAATGGTGGATCTATCAATGGAATAGATGGGGCGTATTGTATAATGGAAATTACAATAAGAATAATGCAAATAATAAATAAATAACAAGAATGCAACTCAATAATGGAAAAGAGAAACAAACTTGCTCATAGATTGATAATTAAGCAACACCCGTCCACAAACGTCAAGGTGTCGAATCTCTATTTGGGATTCCCACGGGTTGCACCCAAATAGCCCAAGTATCATGCACCGAATGAGATCTCAAGAACAAATAAACCGTCCACAAAGGAATTTATCAAAAGACAATAAAAAATGGAGCTATGGTGGCCTTTATATAGGCTTACAATGTGGATACTCCTAATGACACTTGAATAAAGAAATAATTCAAAGTAGTACTAAAATAAGGAAATAAATACTAGAATAAGGAAATAATTCATAATAGTACTAAAACAATGAAATAAATACTAGAATAAGGATATAACATAAAATAATAATATAATTCTGGCCGTGGGGCCCATGGGGGGCCCACAGCTTGCTTGGTGCTGGCCTGTGCTGAAAATGGCCCATGGCATGAGCCATGGGCGTTGGCTGGCTAGTCATGGTCAAGCCACATGGCTGGTGCCATGGTCTGGTTGCATGGCTGGTGCCTGGGCTGGTCAAGCTGCATGGCTGATGGGCAGCACGCATGGCCTGCGTGGGCTTGCCATGGCATAGGCTACAACATACTGATGGCTCATCAGTGGTGCCGACTAGGCATGTCAGTGAGTGTGTCGCGGCTTGGCCTAGGGCCACTTTCCTAGAGGGTCTAACATTCCCCCTCCCTTCAAGAACATCCTTGCCCTCAAGAATTAAATTCGAAAATGTCCATGCCCTCTCTTCATTCTCTTCCTTAGCCATCTCCATGGCAAAACAATGTGCCCCTCCTTTGCCCAACTTTTCTAACATTGAGACCTCACCCGACTTGGCCTCCTTTGATGCTAAAGTTATCCATACATTTTTCTTGGACCTTAACTTGAATTTCATGGTCCTTTTGTTGTAGTCAAGCACTACCCTTCCAAGGCTCTTGAGCCATGGATTGCCCAATATAACATCAAACTCTACCAAAAGAAGTATATGTAAATCCGCTACTACTCTCACTCCTTACACATTCATTTTTACTTCTTGCACTAGCCCTTCACATTTCATCTTGTCCCCACTAGCCATCTTTACCTGAAATGGCTCTATAGCAATCGGATTCAACCCAACCTTGGCAACAAGGGTGGAGTTGATGAAGTTGTGTGTGGAGCCACTATCTACCAACAAAGGGATTTTAATTGTTCCTATCCATGCCATTACCCTCATAGAGGTATGTTTTTGGGTCCCCATCAAGGTATTAAGGGACAACTCAGCTTTATCATAATTTTTATTCACTTTGGTCTCCTCTTGGTTGTACTCTTGGCTAGAGGATTCCACAAAATGACCATCATTCTGTTCCTCACTTCTCTCATCAATCAACATGTATACTTGCCCCGACCTACATTTGTGCCCTATGCCCCATTTTTCTCCACACTTGAAACAAAGGCCCTTTTTTATTCTATCTTGGACCTCTTCTCTTGAAAATTTCTTCACTTCAAGTGGCTTAGATTTAGAAGCACTCCCCATTTCCTCCTTGCCTTTCCAAGGAACATTGGTTTGCAAGGGTATAGTAACCTTACTCCCCATTTCCTTAGATTGACGTTTCTCCATATTAGTGCTCTCTTCTAGGATCTCCACCATCCTTATAGCTCCTTGAATCTTAGAGGGTTGTTTCAACTTAATTTCCTTGACTATCCAAGGCTTTAACCCATCCACAAATGTGCCCACAAGAGCCTCCTCGGACCACCCTCTCACAAGAGTTTGTAGTTGCCTAAACTCTTCAATGTAACTATGCACTTTGCCTTCTTGCCTCAACTTGGCAAGTTGTCCATGATGGTTAATGGTAGGGGATAGCCCAAATTGAGGAACTCTTTTTCAAAAGCCATCCAACCAAATCTTCTCATCTCCTTCTCATATTGATCCCAGATCCACCTCCACCACTTATTTGCTTTCCCCTCTAAATAAAAATATGCCGTTGACACCCTCTTATGTCTAGGCACCTCATACACATGGAAGTGGTGGTCAACCTTGTCAAGCCATTCATATGGATCTCCCCCATTAAATTTGGGAAAGTCCACCTTCTGCCTCTTTGGTCTCCGGTTATAAACCCGGTTTCCTCTTCTATCATTATGGTACTCATCATCATATTGTCTCCCATAATGTCCTCTATCTCTATAATGGTGATGACGTCTTCTCTCATGGTGATCTTCACGGTCGTAAGGCCTTTCTCCTTTATGAGCATATTCAGCCTCATGGTCTTCTTCTCTTTGTGGCCCTTGAAATCTCACATCTTGTGGTTCTTCTCTTACACTGGGAGATCTAGTGCATTGATCCGAATTCTGGATCCATCTTTCAACCGCTATGCGGTCATTCTCAACATGACCACCTCTTCTAAACTCACCCCCTTGTGGCTCATGCATAGACTCGGTAACACTTGTCTCAACCCCATCAACAAAGGCATCGTGCCTTGGTTCATTGGGATTAGGTGGTGGCTCTTGGCCACGCCCTTCGGCTAATCTTCTTTGAAATCTTTCCATGTCTTCATGCCATTGTTTCGGTTGCTCACATTCATGGCCATCCTTAATTCGGCCAATGTAGTCATGACCTCATCAAGGACGCTATGGATCCGTGTATTTTGTCCCTCAAGCACTTCAATTCGGTCCCTATGGGAACCACTTGGCCTCTCGGGCCCCGATGTGCCCTCTTGCATGGTAGGGACTTCTCTAGATCTCTTTGAACAAAGCAATACTCTCAATGAAAGCACCAATTAATGTTAGGGACCTCGGTCTAGTCCCTAAATACTTTGGTTCTCTAGATCCGCTTCACCCAACTATGACCGAAGAGCCTATCCTTCTTGCTTGCCATTTACTTGAGTTCTTGACTTGAATGATGAGATTTTGTGAATATGGATGGTTTGTGTTATGGTTGTGAGTTGGGATGTTGATGGAATGAATATGGTATATGGGATGGTGATGGCTGAATGGTGAGATCTAGGGTTTATGGTAGGCGCCCCCTTGGGTGGTATTTTGGTAAATATGGAAGTGAGGCTAGAGTTTAAGATTTCCTAAAATATAGGAAATCCTTATGGAGGCTAGGGCTTTGTGTGGGAATTATGGAGGCACTAGATCTAGTTTAGATCTAGGGTTTTACGATGAAAGGAATTAGATCTATGATAATGGAAGATTGTACAGAGGCTAATATAGTATTTGGATGGTAGGAAAGTGAAGAAAAAGTGATGGGAAAAGTTCAACAAAGCTAGATCTTCTTGGAAAAGTCGATCTAGTATGTTGGAATGGTGGATCTATCAATGAAATGGATGGGGCATGTTGTATAATGGAAATTGCAATAAGAATAATGCGAATAATAAATAAATAACAAGAATGCAACTCAATAATGGAAAAGAGAAACAAACTTGCTCATAGATTGACAATTGAAGCAACACACGTCCACAAACGTCAAGGTGTTGAATCTCTATTTGGGATTCCCACAGGTTGCACCCAAATAGCCCAAGTGCCATGCACCAAATGAGATCTCAAGAACAAATAAACCATCCACAAAGGAATTTGTCAAAAGATAATAAAAAATGGAGTTAGGGTGGCCTTTATATAGGCTTACAATATGGAGACTCCTAATGACACTTGAATAAGGAAATAATTCCTAATAGTACTAAAACAATGAAATAAGGAAATAAATACTAGAATAAAGAAATAATTCCTAATAGTACTAAAACAATGAAATAAGGAAATAAATACTAGAATAAGGAAATAACATAAAATAATAATATAATTCTGGCTGGGGGGCCCACGGCTTGCTTGGTGCTGGCCCGTGCTGAAAATGGCCCATGGCATGAGCCATGGGTGTTGGCTGGCTAGTTATGGTTAGGCCGCATGGCTGGTGCCATGGGCGCTAGAGGGCTGGGCTGGTCTGGTCTGGCTGCATGGCTGATGGGCAACAAACATGGCCTAGCATGGCCTACGTGGACTTGCCATGGCATGGGCCACGGCATACTGATGGCTCATCAGTGGTGCCGACTAGGCATGTCAGTGAGCGTGTCGCGGCTTGGCCTGGGGCCACTTTCCTAGAGGGTCTAACACTATGCCTGTTTTCACTGTTGCATCTAAGTCAGAATTTAGTTTGAAAAGTTGAGTGCTTGATCATTTTGGAATTCATTAGCTCCAAGAACCATAGAGGCCCTTATTCATACTCATAATTGGTTAGAACATGCATTAATGCCTCTTGTTATTTGAGGGTTCACGGATAATATGGAGAGCTTCTTGGTAGCCTCATGTAATGTTATGACAATCATTCAATACTCATTTGATTTTAAAATAGATTTTTAATATTTTTTATTATCAAATTTCACTAATATTTGATATTCTCTTGTTATCTCTATTTTTATAAAGATTTGGATGCACAATTAAATGTCTCAACTATTGTTAAAGATTGATGCATCTAAACTCAATGATATTTATTTAGATTATGGTTTTATACTTGTAAAATGTCTGTTTACTAATATTTGTATGATGCTTATGACAAGTTTTCTTTGTGGTTAAGAGTTGAGAGCTTGCTTTGTAATGTTTGTAGCGGTGTTGTTTTACATTTTTTTTTAAGTATCTAATATGTATTTAATATTTATAGTTTTTTTTTTATTAATCTAACATTAAAAATGGAGTTTTAAAATTAAAATAGAACTTAAAAATTAAAAATGGCCTTTAAAATGTCAAAACATCAAATTCGGACATTAATTGAGCCCTAAAAAATGTAAACATAAAAAAGTCTCAGAATGGCCCAAAACCTTGAGGCCCAAACCACTAAACAGATCTTAGGCTGGTTGAACGTACCAGCTAGTTCTTAAGCCTTGTTTCGGCAGGTTTGGTAAGCTTTAGGTCAATATTTTTATGGTCGGTTAGTTTCTATTTTGGGTTAAAGCTGAACCGACTGATCAGTTTCTCAACCCTACTTCTTTCTTTCTATTATTGGTGTGTGTTGATGACATTTAAACTGCTAACAATGATTTGAACTAGTTATAGTTCATAAGAACATCTTCATGCTTAGCTTAAACTTAAAGAATTAAGGGAACTAAAGTATCTTTTGGACATGGAAGTGGCTCGTTCTAAGAAGTAAATATCTATCAATCAGCAAAAGTATGCATTAGAGATGCCCTCATACACTGGTTTATTAGAGTCCAAATCTATTTCTACTCCCATAGATCCACATTTAAGCTTTTCTAATAAGATGGTGCACTACATCATGAATCATGATCCTACCTCTTCTCGGAGATTGATTGGTAGGCTCTTCTATTTGACTCGTACTAGACTTATTATAACATATTCTTTACATCATCTAAGCCAAGTTTTGGATTATTCTCGTATCCCTAATCTCCGAAGGCTCTCCTAGACAAGTTCTTTTCCTTTAAGCTTTATCACCAAATCACATCAAAGCATTTGCATACTTGGATTGGGCAAGTTATTTTGATACTAAAGGATCTCATTCAAGTCATTGTGGGTTTATCGGTGATTCTTTGGTTTCTTGGAAATAAAAAAACAACATACCATTTCATGATCATCTATTAAAGTTGAATACATATCAATGACTTCGGTAGTATGCAAGCTAACATGGGTTTTATACTTGCTTCACGATTTACATATTGATCAAAGTTGCTTAACTTTTTTGTGATAATCAAGAAGCCTTTACAATAATGCTAATCCTGTCTTCTACGAGTGCACGATTCATATTGGATTTTATCACCATCTAATATATGACAAAATTCAAGTTGAGATCATTCAAACCTTGTATGTTGTTTATGATAATCAAGTTGTTGATTTGCTCATTAAACCCTTTATCTCCCCTTTATCTCTAGTACTTCTAGCACCTTGTTATCAAAGCAAGGTGTATTAAACATCTACACTCCATCTCGAGGGAAACTATTATAGAATGTATATTAATCAATTTGTATAGTCAACTTGTATATCTTTCTTTTTTTTTTTTTTTTTTTTGGTTTAAATTCCATCACCCTAAGTATACTTCCACTTGTTAGTTAGTTAAGTCATTCTCGTATTTAACAACACTGTGCTGTGTACTTTCTCATTTAGATTGGTCAATACAAAGAAATTCATTTTACAATTATGGCACTATTTTCGAGAGTCCTTTTTCTCCTTGTGAAGAGCCCTTCTACTTGTGAAGGATGCATCATCCATATTGGTCACCTAAGAAGAGGTGATTTGTGAAAGAGTTTTCAAATTTTAATTCTAGTCTTTTCTAATCTAACATGTTAGCAGTTTAAAGGTACAGTGAATATTATATGATGTATATACATGTTTAAACCACGTGTATATATATATATTGGAAATGGGGACCAAAATAAAGATTTTAAAAAGAGTGATACTACTCATCCGCCTCTACACCGCACACCCTAACAAGGGTCCCACTCATCTTTCTATTTTTATTTCAACAGCTGCCTGCATCTTCACTTTGTAGTCTTATACACTTTTTAGTTGGTCTGCATCTTCACTTTTTGTTGACAATGGGTGCCACTCATCTTTTTATTTTATTTTATTTATTTTATTTTATTTCTATAGCCGCCTGCATCTTCACTTTTTGGTTGGTCTGTCTCTTCACTTTTTAGAGATTTACAGTAAGTTGAAAGGGAATAAAATGATATTAAAGTTAAAAATTAAATAAAATATTATTAAAATATAATTTTTTAATATAATTTTTATTCCGTAATTTAAAAATATTAAATTATTTATTATATTTTATTTAAAAACTTGAAAAAATTATAATAATTAGATAAGATGAGTTGAGATCAACTCTTAATCCAAACAATCTCTTAGGTGTGGTTCGGATGGTAAGTTGAGATGAGATGAGTTAGGATAAAAGTTAAATGAGATATTGATAAAATATTATTGTTTAATATTATTATTGGTTTGAAATTTTAAAAAGTTGAATTATTTATTATATTTTGTGTAAAAATTTAAAAAAATTATTAATTAAATGAGATGAGTTGAAATAAGTTGAAATGCATTTTATATCCAAATAGTCTTCTTCACTTTTTGGTTGGTCTGCTTGTGACTGTAGAAATAAATTAAATTAAATTATATGTTTAAAAAATATTTTTTTAAAAAAATTGCAAATATAGTGATGGATCCATTCCATCCGTTGGTTTTATTGGATCATGTAGCTTTGGACCGTAAATGGTGGGCTTGGCTTGGTCCAATCAGCGTAAAATGCATGTCATTTGTTACTGTCAGTTTCAACAATTAACGTTGGACTTGATGGGTCCGCATGGCCGCGTCATGCTGACACGTCATTAGAATCTCGTCCTTCTTTTTTGTTTTGTTTTTTTTTTTTTTTTTTTTGGCTCATACAATATAAAATGAGTAATAGAAATGAATTCGGGCCCAAAGTGTGTCCCGATTTTTTTTTTAATTTTTTACTTAGTGATTAAATAAATATTTTTTTAATAATGTGAATTTAAAAAAAAAATTATTTAAGAATATAAAAAAATGAAAGAAAAAAAAACCTTCTTTGGTGGGTGTTCAAGTTACATCCTTCGGGTGATGTAGCAGTATTCAATTAGTAAAGCTGCGTTTGGATATTGAGATACTATCAATGTCATCACTTCTCACTATTATTCATTACTTGATTATTATTTTTCACATATTTTTACTACTAGTCATTACTTTCTACTTACTTTTTATTACTATTCCTTACTTTTTATTACTTTTCACATATTTTTTTATTACTATTCACAACTCTTCTCAACACCAAAACCCACCCTAAATGTGTCTAATGAAGGAAAATATGAGACTTGGTCTCAAATGCTTTTCAAATTGGGTAATGATATCTTAACTACCTATTACTATCTGTCTATCTATTACTGCTTGTCTACTATCCAAGTCTACGTGGCTTTCTTTTCTTTTATTTCTTCCTTCCTTCTGCCTTGATTCAGAAGCCCTTTTGTCTCCCATCTGTCTCCTTCACGCCCATGTCAGCCCTTCTCCTCTTAGAAGCTCAATTCCCTTCCTACAATAGCCCTCCCCTCTGAAAAGGGAAAATCTTGGAATAACTGTCTATGTGTACCAGCTACTCCAAAAAATGAAGATCTAACAAAATAGATCAGGTTCTAAAGCTATCCTAGAAGAGTGCACACAAAAGAATATAGAAACAGATCAATATACCATAAACTCCATAATCAAGCCAAATGGAGAAGACAGCAAAGAGAGGGGAGGAAGAGAGAGACCACAAGTACACTATAAGAAGACCCCATAAAAATGTTATATCAACTTCGGTGTACTAAAACCACCACATGGAAATTGCAAAACAAAATAAAAAGTACAACAAACTAGCTTAAAACACAAATCAAAGTCCAAGCCAAAATGAGGAGGGTTAGATGTTAGCACTACCTTCCAAAAATGTAGATGCCAAAGCACGAGCAATGAGCAACAAGACTTAAGCAGCAAGGAGAAGTGTAATTTTTATTTATATGACAAAGCATTGGAGAGAGAGAGAGAGAGAGAGAGTTGTAATGGATTTGGTGTGAGAGAAAGTGAGTTCTAAGATGCCAGCCATAATATTTATAATGGAAATGGAAAAAGGTGTTCCAAAGGGGAGAGCTTTTGTCAAAGGAAACTGATCTTCTAAGAGGGGGCGCTAGTATGGGCGCGAAGGAGACAACGGGAGATAGAGGGGATTTTGAATCAAGGTAGAAGGAAGGAAAAAAAATTAAAAAGAAAGCCACGTGGTTCGAGTAGTAGATGGGTAATAATGAATAGTACAAGTATCATTACCCAATAAGTGAATGATGTACTTTTTAAATATTAAATCTTGTACTGATTATCCTCTTTCTTGTTCAGACTTTGAACTTGGCAAAAACCCATGCTTAAGGTTTTGATCTTGAACTTATGGTAGTATGAAAACATTACTTCTCAATAAGAGTGTAACGGGTTTGGTCTGGTTTACTAAATTTTTTTTCAGGCCTATTGATAGCTTGTGTTTAAATATGTATTTTCATTTTAGTAAATAATAGGGTACAACTCTTGTTATCTTTCACTGCTCTAGAAACCTTTGTGAGCTCTTCATCATTAAAATTACATTGAAAAATCAGTAAAACCGAAGGTTCTTGTAGGAATAACCGATACACAACACAGATATTAATATTAAATTATATAAATTTTTATATAATTATGTATAATCAAAAAATTATGAAAAGACTTTTCAGTTTTTATATTATTTTTTCCTTTTCGACCTAGGACATACTTTTCATCTTAAAAGTATTATATCAAACTTACTATGTTAAATGTTTTTTGTATAGTACAAATTCCATCTGTGTATACTCTTGGAAACATATAATACCTTTTATGTTATATCAATTTTATGTTATTAGATTATTATACATGAATAATAAGATTTTAAAATTTCATGTTATTTTAATTATCAATTTAGTATATAACATTTGATATAACATATAAATTTTAATTTTATAACATAAAATCTTAATCTTAAACATGAACATTAATATTAAATTATTAATATAAATTTACTTCTAATATATATATATTATCAAGGATAAATACATTTTATGACATAATAAATTATAATATAAATTCTTTCTTTTTTATAAATACATTTATACAAATTTGATCATATAAACTCATATAAAAAGTGTATAGTGTAATTTATATAGAGCATAATAGTATAGTTAAATTCAATCCTATACTAATATTTGTTAATTAATATAATTATTATAAAATAGTGTACGCATACTACAATATAAATAGACTAACAGTTTTAGTATACGTAAACATCGTATTATCACTAATGTATATGATAATATGATTCTTATAAATAATGTAAGTATACTATAATAGTTTTACTACAATTCTTATTTTTTATTGCATAGCATTTTTATATCTACACAATTTTTATATCAACTTCCTAAGCACCGAACCTTGCTAGTACATCAGGAAAATTGGTAAAACTAAATCGATACGGTAAAACTGAAAGTACCCGTTTTAATGATGAACCGATCATGTGTCAATTCTTCAGTTCTCAAAACTGTTGAATACCGGTTCGGTTCTAAACTTATTTCACCCGTAGTTATTTGAGATGACACGTCGATCGGGTTGTAATCCAATTGGAGGCTTATTATTTTCTTGAAGAAAAACAACACTTTAAACTAAAAAGGTAATGATACATACAATCGTAAAATGTGCAAGTACTGTGCAGTCACTTTAAAAAAGAGTAGACTCCACTATTAAATTTTTATTTTTTATTTTTTCATATGGATCATATATTTATTTACTTTTTTCATGATTATGCAGCATTTGTGTACTTACGATTATAACTATCGTTTTTCAAATTAAAATAGCCTGAAATTTAAGCCGAGACAAAACATAAGAGTATCTTGTCGTAATTACTCACTAAATTAGTTGCGAATAGTTTTTTCATTGCAATAAATTAGTCATAAAAATCTTTTTTTTTTCTTTTTTTGTAATGACTCTTTCGATACAAAAAAATTGTATTCAAAATATTGGTTTGAACACGACTGCGCTGGTTTATAATTCCTTTTCGATCGAAGCATAAAAATTACACATCTGAAACTCTGGCCCATTATCAACCCTTATGACCTTTGGTGTTAAATTATCAACCCTTTCAAGTAAAGATGTCAGCCAGCCTTTGTTTTCAGCAAACAGGCCCAAGTAGTAACTGTACGTGTGTGCAGTAGTCATCAATGATGGACAGAAAATATGTGTAAGCACCAATGGCAGGGTAGAACAAGGCCCCTTATAAATAGTACAATGAATCAATCGGAATGGAAACTCATAACATTATTTACAGAATAAAAAGGTTTAGAAGCCATAATACATCAAGTAAAGAAGTAGGGGCGGAGCTAAGATTTGGTGTTTAGGAGGAGGGAGGATATTGACAAAGTGTATGATATATGTGAGTATAAGTAATATGGATTTTTTGTATGTGACTTTATAAAAAACAATAAGCATATGTTATAAAATTTTTTACAAAAAATATATGTCTATAAATCATCTTATAAGATAATTTTCTTTAGAATTTTCATAGTTTGCTAGAGACCATTACAAAAAGAAAATAAAATAAAATATCAACTTAGGATTTCTCATTCAAATTAAGCTCGATAGTGATCTTTAATGGATTAAAATTCATCTATTATTATCTCTAAATTGAAATTCTTGATAATTTCTTTCTCAATATAAACTAGTAAATTATCTGTAAGAAACTCATCTTCTATTCAAGTATGCAATCTAGTTTTTATAAGTCTCATGATAAAAAATGCTTGCTCAGTAGTAGCAGTAAAAACATGAAGAGTTAATACTAAACGAATTAACCTCTCAATCAAATAATAAATATTTGATTTTTCTAAAATTGCTAATCCTCTACATAGCTAAGTACACATATCTTAAAAATCTAGATGTACATCAAGCTCATAATGCTGCGTGGGGTTAGGTGAGGTGAAATGAAAAATTAGAGTAGAGTTACGTAGGTATTAGAATTTAGGAGGATAATATCAATAAAAGTTTTGAAGCCTGAGTATTAGGGGGCAATTTTAATTATAAAAAAAATTATAATGATTTACATACTATATTAATTATTTAAAAAAAATTGGGGGAGAGGGGGTCGACCGTAACTACCTTATATGTAAAAGTTGCAAGACAACAAACATAATTCTGGATAAGTTTTACTACATACAAGTAAAGTTGCATATTAATTTACGTATTAGTACTGATTTCTTCATATTCAAAATTTAAATTAACATTATTTTTAATAAAATTTACTTTTTAACTAATTATATTAAATTAGTATACATATTAATGTAAAATTATGATTGTAACTAGATTTTTGGACAGCCGAAGGAGGGGTATAACTCGAGACTGCATATCTGCAGGTTTATGCTGCTGCGCATAAAATACCTCATTTTCTGTACCCATGACTCCAATCGTCCTCCATTAGTTGAAGTCCTGAACAAATTAAGTAATACTTGGATAAGAATATGCATGGCCCAACAATTTGAAAATTAATGAAGTGAGTTTACTTACGTACAGCAAGTTGAATGGAAAGGAAGCGACACATAAAATGTCGTGCAGAATAAATTAGGGAAGGTGAAAATTTTATAGAACCTAAGTGACTGACTAAAACGGTCTCACCATTAGGTAATTTGACAGTTTTTAGATGTAAGATTCGACAGAAAGATATTGAATTAAACGAACAAAACTTGATTGCTCACTGTTCACTCGATCTCCTTTCATTTATATCCTGAATCATTGCGCAACTATATATAGTCAATAAAGACTGAGGAGCTGATAGATATAGTTTCTTGAAATAACATAAAAGAAACAAGAAAATCTTATGGGATGCGGGATGCTTAATAGACGTGGGTCGATTTAAGGTCAGATTCTTGACCCAATAAGATTATCACTTTTCGGCTTTTATTGGGTTTGTGCATATATTCGCAAACAGAAATAATTTAGTTATAAAAAGATTATATAAAAATAAATCTACAAACTGATGTGGTTTAATACAATACGTCAGATTGTAAAGTTATTTTTAGTATAAAATAGATTTAATAGATCATCTAAAGTTACGTTAGCTTGTAAATTTGTTTTTGTTTAGTTTTTTTGTATCTAACAGTTCTCATTGGCAAATAAGGCTTTGTTTGTTGGAACTTGGCAGAGCCCTAGCTTTTAAAGTTTTATTTGGAAACACATCTGTTCTCATACTACTTTATGATAACTATTATTAATAAATTATTTTACTACTGTTTACAGATGATATGAAATACTCTTAACATCCAAACGTAACCTGTATATTTCAATTGAAACATACTCCTACATTTCCCTCCTATTAAGACCATGTTTAGATTGGAGACCAAATCAAAATTTCTCACCTCAGTCAAAAGACATTTCCAAACTAAAAGCACATAAAAACAGTGAAACCAGTAAATCAAACTAGTAATATGTCAACAAGAAAAAGGGGGAAATTGCTTCTAATGAATGTTCCAATAATCACACTAGTGTTTAAACCTAATGTAGTGTAATTGATGTTGCTCCGATCGAACACTTACATCCCATCATTGGTTAGGGTCCCATGCATGCATGCAGCTAATGTCTTTGGTTAAGAGGTCTCTTTCTGTGGCTTGCAGCAGCTAGCGCTGGATGGTTGTATTCATGTGGGCGGGACTTGTGTCATAATGAAAAGCGAAAAAGTGGAATAGCATAATAATGTGTGCAGGTTTGGGAATGGTCCTAAGCTGCTAGCTTGGTCTATTTGGGGTAGGGCTTTGGGGCCTGTAGCCTGTAAATCAGGTTTGACAGACAAGTACCGCAACTTCGGGCTAGCAAAGTAGGTGGTGATGAATGCATGATGACATGCAACACGTACGTACTACGGTTGGCCCGCCCAACGGTTTAAATACGAGAAAAATTATTTCAAATTTTTATAAATTCTCGCATTTTAACCAAATATTTCTCTTTAAATATTGCAGCACACAAAGTGAGACAGCCATGGCCAATAACAGGGGAAAGATGGGGTGAAGTCAACCCATTTCATGGGTCTCTTGTTCTAGTCATGATGTGTCTCTCAGTACAAACTAATAAATATAAAGTGGATGTGTTTGGTTGTTTTGAGGGGAGGGAGGAAAAAACCAAAAAGAGATTGATCCATCTCCGGTCTTTGCTGTTGTGTGACCGACCAAGACGTATAATGACCGATGCCAATGTACTCTTAATAGCTGCTAATATTATGTCTGACATGTTGTTTTGATAGCACGCATAACTGTTTAACAGGTCATGTTTTCCAAAATAAATGAAGTGGACCGACATCATTTAGGCTTACATGACGTGCTAACCTGCTAAGACATGCATTTTTCATCTTTCTTGAAACCAAAGTTCATACACAGGTCATGACACCTATTAATTGTTAAGCCTCATGCCCCACCTTAGACTTTTGAACATACCTGACTCGGCTTGATTAAGTACCATTCGAATTGTCTAAATTGACAAATGGATTATTGACTCAATTTCATTGAATTTCAAAGTTAAACGAATAGATTATCTGACCGAATTGTATAGTTTGATTTTGAATACAGAAATACATATCGTGTAGATTTCATGAACAATATAAAATTTTTAGACATAATTAATCATAAATGTTCTTTCTATTTCTCTTTGTATTGAATAAATTTAGAGGAGCACTTGATTAAATTAGTTATTAAATAAGCATGATGATTGGATGAAGCAGACCCTCTAACTCCCTCATAAAACCATTTATTATATGAGGACCAGGAGGAGGCTTTGTCACAGTAGGGAGCGGCGTAGAGGTTTGCTTACTTTTGTTGGCTGCTTGCGAGGAATGGGTGGGAGAAGACAGAGTGGATAGTCAAGACTGGCTCTCTCGCTGCACGTACGTAAAATTGCAGAAAAGTTTGTCACGGGGGTCTGGCTTTCCTTAACCCCGACCAAAAAGTAAAAGCATCCCCCCGTTGTGATTCCCACGCGTCTGTCTGCCTAATTAGGGTAGCGGTAGCCTCGTTAAAGTCAAATTTTGACCAAATTATATTTAAGTTGCTTAAAAATTTTATTTAATAAATCCAATAATTTCATTTTAATTTTCGTCATCTCCTTTTCATTGGGAGAAATAACATATCAACCATTGTTGTTCAAAATTTTATCCTTTTTTTATTGTCACAGTAAATTCTTTCGATTGCGTAATTTCTTTGTAACATATCAATAAATTCATGAATATATTTTAATTTTTCTAAATTGTGAAATTAGATCAAGTAGGTTTCGTAATTTTTGTTTCTTTATACTATCTTCCACTTTTAAGGTTTGCACTACATTGAGATTTTTTTTTATTATTATTATTGAAATTTTAGAGTTTGGAGTATCATATATAGTGGAAATAGTAATGTTACTCATCATCCTCACATCATCTTATAATGTGTCATTAGATAATTAGAGGCTATTTATTATATTTCACTTGTGAACCTATCATTTAATGACACATCATGGAATGATGAGAGGATGATGAGAATCGGAATGATGAATAGCATTAGAAAGTTTGTTATTTGGTGTTGTTGAAAAGTGACTAGTTAAATTTATAAAAATAAATTTACTAGTCAAATTTTGACTAAACTTTAAGTAGGTCAATACTAAGAGTACTAGTAGTGGGCTCAACAATTTTTAGCTAAAATTTAGCTAAACAATTCATTTTTACAAAGTTTAGTTATCACTTTTTACAACATCAAATAATAGGCTTAACAAATCTTTCATCATTCTATTAAAATATTAATTTTTTGGACAACAGTAAATGTTTAATAAATTTCAAATGTTATAACTTATTTTATGTGTTTATTTATTACTCTATTCCCTCTTGATGGTTTAAATGCAGTAACGATTGCATCAAAAATGTGAAAGAAGCTTGAGAATCTAAGCTGCAGAAATCGCATAAAAAATGTAGGAAAAAAATCAATCAAAGCTTGAGAATCCAAGTTGTAGAAATCTCATAAAAAAACAAATAAAACCAGAAAAATTAAAGTGAAAGAAGAATCCAGCATTATTTTACTCTAAAAATAATGTTTAGCTAGTGAAGTTGACTCAACAAATTTGGCTAGCCATTTGGTTGAAGGCCAAATTTACTGTAACTTTGTTGAGTCTATTGTAGGACTTTTTTTTTCACATTTTGACTATTCTTTAATTATATTTTAGTTTTATTGAGCCCATTATTAGTGCTCTAATGCTCTTAACTCTCAAATTCATACAAACGAAAAGGCAAAACCCACCTATGAATTCTCCATACGAATTCTCTCCACTTTGAAATAAGTTTTATTTTTTTAATAAATTTATGATTTTTTAAAATGATTTAAAAAATATTTAACAATTTACATAAAATTAAAAAATCAAAATATACTATTGGTGAGTAGCGTCGGGACATCTCTCAGTTGCCCTAGCACTGCCCTTCTTATGAAATCCCGCTAATAACTTTTAAAGCCCAAATTCAAATTCTGTGTACCTTATTTTGTTGAGCAATGATCCAATTATNTTTTTATTGTCACAGTAAATTCTTTCGATTGCGTAATTTCTTTGTAACATATCAATAAATTCATGAATATATTTTAATTTTTCTAAATTGTGAAATTAGATCAAGCAGGTTTCGTAATTTTTCTTTCTTTATACTATCTTCCACTTTTAAGGTTTGCACTACATTGAGATTTTTTATTATTATTATTATTGAAATTTTAGAGTTTGGAGTATCATATATATAGTGGAAATAGTAATATTACTCATCATCCTCACATCATCTTATAATGTGTCATTAGATAATTAGAGGCTATTTATTATATTTCACTTGTGAACCTATCATTTAATGACATATCATGGAATGATGAGAGGATGATGAGAATCGGAATGATGAATAGCATTAGAAAGTTTGTTATTTGGTGTTGTTGAAAAGTGACTAGTTAAATTTATAAAAATAAATTTACTAGTCAAATTTTGACTAAACTTTAAGTAGGCCAGTACTAAGAGCACTAGTAGTGGGCTCAACAATCTTTAGCTAAAATTTAGCTAAACAATTCACTTTTACAAATTTTAGTTAGTCACTTTTTACAACATCAAATAATAGGCTCAACAAATCTTTCATCATTCTATTAAAATATTAATTTTTTGGACAACAGTAAATGTTTAATAAATTTCAAATGTTATAACTTATTTTATGTGTTTATTTATTACTCTATTCCCTTTTGATGGTTTAAATGCAGTAACGATCGTATCAAAAATGTGAAAGAAGCTTGAGAATCTAAGCTGCAGAAATCGCATAAAAAATGTAGGAAAAAAATCAATCAAAGCTTGAGAATCCAAATTGCAGAAATCGCATAAAAAAAACAAATAAAACCAGAAAAATTAAAGTGAAAGAAGAATCCAGCATTATTTTACTCTAAAAATAATATTTAGCTAGTGAAGTTGGCTCAATAAATTTGGCTAGTCATTTGGTTGAAGGCCAAATTTACTGTAACTTTGTTGAATCCATTGTAGGACTTTTTTTTCACATTTTAGCTATTCTTTAGCTATATTTTAATTTTATTGAGCTCATTATTAGTGCTCTAGTGCTCTTAACTCTCAAATTCATACAAACGAAAAGGCAAAACCCACCTATGAATTCTCCATACGAATTCTCTCCACTTTGAAATAAGTTTTTTTTTTTTTAATAAATTTATGATTTTTTAAAATGATTTAAAAAATATTTAACAATTTACATAAAATTAAAAAAATCAAAATATACTATTGGTGAGTAGCGTCGGGACATCTCTCAGTTGCCCTAGCACTGCCCTTCTTATGAAATCCCGCTAATAACTTTTAAAGCCCAAATTCAAATTCTGTGTACCTTATTTTGTTAAGCAATGATCCACACAATTATTTTTATTATTATTTTTATAATTATATTTTAAAATACATTTTATTTAAAGTGATATTATTTTTATATATTATTTTATAATAATAATTTTTATTTAAAACTTAATTATATAAAGAGTCGCTATCAATTTTCTTTGTTGTTAACCTAATATCTACTTAATTACTTAATATTAATAATATAAAATTATTGTATTTGTTGCAATATATCTAAAATTCAAAACTAAATTATAGACTTCAATATAAATGTATGTATGTGTGTGTAGCAGTGATTCATAATTGATTGTATTGGACAATTTCTTTTAGGAATAATCTATAAACTACACTTTTAGATCATCTTTATTTTTTTAATTTATTAAAAAAATCTATTCTTTGTGGATAATATCATTGATCATAACATGACAAGTGTGGGATGATGGTGTAGCTTGTAGTAGTATATATATATATATATGTATATATATATATATAAGAGATATAATTCAAAAGTATTGAAAAGTGTAATAGTTATAAAGTTAGATAAAAGTGAGATAATAGTACAGTATAACATTATTCTCTTTAAAATAATTTTTATATATAGTAAGAGTAATGATATATATTGTACAACCATCTCACTTTCATCCTACTATATAAGATGTGACATATTTATCACTATTAGATGATTCTTATGAAAATGAGATGGTGGTGCGGTTTATAAAATTTTCTTATAATAATAATAGTGAATTGGTTGCTAGTGTTTCTTAAATAGGGTTTTATATCAACAAAGAGTGAGTGAGTAAATGTAATAAAAACAGAATACCTTCCTATGATTAAATTGTAATAATTAAGAGACCCACCTTAAAAATAACCTTAGATACTCACATTGTGATTGGCTTATAACTCTACTTATTTTCTCCTGATGGGATTACCGAATGGACGTGTGATAGTTTATATCCACTCCATTATATCCCCTCCGAAGTTTATTATAGTTAGGAGATGATCGGAGAATGAGATAAAATGAGATAAAAATTTTATAAATAGTAGTAAGATAATTTATGAATATAGTGAGATAGTTTGATAAATGATAGAGAAAAAGTTGAATAAAAAATATTAAAAAAAGTTAAAATATTGTCAGAATATAATTTTCTAATGTAATTTTTATTTTGAGATTTGAAAAATGTTGAATTGTTTTTTATTTTTTTTTTGAAAGTTTGGATAAATTATAATGATTAGTTCAAAAATATTTTGTGTTTGAATTGTTTTTTGAAAATAAAGGAGATGAGATGAGATAAAACCAAACTGTTTCCAAACATCCCCTTTATCCATTAAAATATATTTTTACGATCTAACGTATCATATCAAGTAATGTTAATTTAATAATTTACCTTTTTAGTGATGCTAAATATAGTTTTAAACAATACAAGTCTTGTACAGTCCCTTTTAAAAAACTGGAATCCAATGTTAAAATTAAAAAATAGTTTTTTCATATAAGTTCTTGATTAACCCACTGTTTTTTTTTTTTTTAAATGGGTGGGTGAAACTTGAATATATTAAAACTAGAAATATCATTTTTCATACTTTTATAATATTTTTTTGTTGCCCTCGCAAGTCGCAACAATGAAAGGAAGCTGATAATCTTTAAAAAAAAGGGTATGCATGATGAAATGTTGTATTCTTATCAATCATATAAAATTTAATATTTTAAATAATTATAGATTTATGATTACTTCTTATTTTATTATCTTTGCCAACAACTTAATCATAAAATGGGACGCGTGAAGATAAGTTTTATTATAACTAATGTTTTTATTTGATCACGTCACTAAATAAAAAGCTATATAAATAATTCGGATCTAAGGCCATGTTTGGTTTTTAGAAAAATTTTTCCAAATCAAACCAAAATATTTAAATTTTAAAAAAAATTCTATTATAAATTTTTAACTTTTCATCAAATCATTATTTAATCATTATTCAATACAAAAATGAATACAATTTTTATAAACTTTAAAAGAAAAAATAATCTTAACAAACTCAAAACAACTTATTTTAAAAAAGACTTATTCAAATTCTTTCCTCTCTTTCCCCAAAATTAATCTCTAACAAATTCTCAAAATTCTCCTTATTTCCAACATTTTTAGTGACCAAAAATGGCTAAATCTCATTAAATACTATATCATTAAATATTAAGTGTAAAATGATTTGATGCGTGCTCTTCACTCGCCACAAAGGAGAGTAACTTTCTAAGAACCATTCTGTCCCCGGGCAAATACCAGCATTACCCTTACAACCTAACCCGGGGTAGAACTAACTCTAGTTGATTTAGACGGCCTAAGATTTAACTAGGGTTAGTTTGTCTGGTTAACGACCGCCTCGCTTTAGAAGGCCGCAACATGACTCTTTCCAAGCGCCAAAGAACTGGCTTCATCCCATGCTCGATCACTCGCGATTACCTTCAAAATCTCGTAGCTTCAGAAATAAATATTAAAATTAATAAAATCTAATATATTAGATTAATGGGAATGGAATAAATGAACAATAATTATTTGTTGTGAAGTGATAAAATATTAGAGAAACAACAAACAAGTGGCAAATTTGGATGGTAGCATCCTTAAAAATATTTCATATTTTGTATCCATATGTTCTCTGATTGTCGGTTCCAGTTGAAACTCAATTCAAAGACAAAAAATCTACACGACAAAGTTTTCCCCTTAAGGGCTTATTTGGAAAAAATTTCATCTCAAATTTCTTATCTCATTTCATTTTATCTCATTCGTAAATATTACTTAAATATAAATACTTTTAACCTAATCATTATAGTTTTTTAAAATTAATTATTACAAGTTTCCTAAGCTTTGAAACAAAAAAATAAAAATAATTTAATTTTTTCAAATTTTTGAATAAAAATATTATTAAAAAATTAAATTCTAACAATATTTTAATTTTATAATATTTTTTATTCAACTTTTTTTCTCTCATTTTTAAAAATCCCATTAAACATTAAGGCTTGGTTTGGTGCGTATATGAAATATAAACTATCTCATCTTAGCTGTACTTCATCTTTAATCTACCTATCCAAATGGATGGAAACAAAATCTCATCCATCTTTGAATTTTCAACTAATACTACAGTTACGCTCCAGTAACACTAATTACCATATTTTTAATATATACAATTATCTCTTAGAATTTTTTATTTTATTGTAATATATAATTAGAAAAATATATTTTGAATTTGACAAAATATGGTATAATAAATATGTCATAAGATAATAATATAAAAATATATTTTAAGAAAGTCAAAATATTTATGAGTTGTTAAATTAACAATATATATTACTTATTTTTAATATATTCTTAATATTTTTTATCCAATAATTATTTTTCAATAATTAGTGGGATTCACGTCTTTATCAAATTTTCAAAAATTTAAAATCATCTAATCTTATTTTACTATTTAAATACACATAAATGGCAGGTTTGGAGCATGAGATAAGACACAAAATTCTCATATACTCTCATTTTATCTCATCTCATCTCATCTTATTTTCAAACATAATTCAAATACAAAATTTTCAAACTAATTATTACAATTTTTTCAAACTTTCAAATCAAAAATAAAAACAATTCCAACATTTTCAAATTCTTAAACAAAAATCATATTATAAAACTATATTCTTACATTTTTTTAACTTTATAATAATTTTTATTCAACTTTTTCTTTCTCATTTTTTTCAAAATCTAAAAAATACTCAATTCAAACTATTTCACTACCATTAACAAATTATCTTATTACTATTCATAAAATTCTCATTTCAGTTCACTTCTCACACCTATCCTAAGAGAGGTTTGGATAGTGAGTTAAGATGAAATGAGTTGAAATGAAAGTTGAAAGTTGAATAAAATATTGTTACAATATTACTTTTTAATATTATTATTGTTTTATAATTTGAAAAAGTTTAATTGTTTAATGTATTTTGTATGTGAATTTGAAAAAATTATAATGATTAGATGAGATGAAATAAAATGAGGTAAAATGCTTTTTGTATCCAAATCTCTTATGTTGTTGAGTTATGTTATATATAATCACTTTTGCGTACTATTTACGCACTCCACTGATGTGATTGGTTAAAATAGTTATTTTATATTAAAAAAAGTGATACAACTAATCACATTAATGAATTGTATAATGAATACATAAAAATGACTACATATAAAATTTTTAAGTTCGGTTTGGCTCTCTAAAGTTTTCATCTCAAACTTAAAATTCTCATCTGATCATTACAATTTTCTCAAATTCTTAAACAAAATATAATAAATAATTCAATTTTTTCAAATTTCAAAATAATAATAATATTAAAATAAAATCTAAAAATTTAAAATTTTCATATCAAAATTCTTAATTACCAAATCAAACCTTAATATTTCTATAAATCGATTTGAGAATATAATTTTTATTTTTTAAAATTAAATCATCAAGACTATGAAACAATACAAAAAACTCTCAACACCAACATTAAGGTTCTGTTTGACCATTGTCATTGATAATTTTCAAATAAGAATTTTGTGTTTACTGGGTTAGGTTGTTTTTGCTGGCAGATGAAGATGCAAAAGAAAAAGGTAATTCAGATCCGAAGAAAAAGGTAAGGAATCTAAAAAATCAGGTTTTTATTTTTATTTTTATTTATTAAAAAAAGAAGAAGAGGAGATAGAAGAAGACAGAAACAAACAGTATCACTATTAGTTACCACGACCAATACTTGAAATTTGTTAAAAAGTTTAAAACGACCTTTGTTTCTGTTATTAGTTTTTCTGTGTGCGCTTCTCGTCGTTTCCATGATCCAAAAGTTGCTGCTGCTTTCGATGGATGTTTATCTGCGCCTGTGTCGGCCATCGACTCTTCCATAGAAGCTTTGAGAAAGAAGAAAAAGAAGAAAGACGACGACTTGGAGGTGTAGTTTGGTAGGTGAGTAATTTTGCGGAGAGGTAGGAGCAGTCTTCGCTCCAGAGATTTTTCTGTAGTCTGTTTCGGGATTTCTTTTTTTTAAGAGAAAAAAAATATTATTTTCCTTTTGATCGGAGGGTGTAAGAGAACAGCAATTGTGTGAGTGTGCGCTCGGGGCAGATCTTGCTCTTTTGAAGCTAGAACCAAAGATTGTGTGCGATTTTCTGCTTTGAGACTCGGTGAATTGGAAGCAGGTTGTGAAAAACAGTGTATCTTTCGTTCGAGTCCAAACGATAACTTACGACGGGCTGTGCAAGCAGAAGTGGAGGCGTTTTCGATTTCTGTAAAGCTAGATTTCGATGTTCGAGGTTGCTGAGAGCCGAGGGAAGGGGGCGCGAGGTTACTTACAATTCCATCACTGAATTCAGGGAAATGAAGCTTCAGCAATGTTGAGATTCCGTGGAATTACGCCTTTCAGTTTTGGGTTCCGTTCGAATCCTGCGTATGAATCTTAGGGGTTTTACGAGTGAGATTCTGGGGCTTTTATCTGGTTCACTGTGGCCAAGTGGCACACGCAGATTCCAAGCTCTGTAAGGTAAATTAATTGCCCACAATTAGCACTTCAATGATTAAAGTCATTGATTATGTTTTTCTTCGTTTATTCTTTTAATTTTCATTGTTGTTTTCCAAATTTTATGACGGACTTGACCAAATTATGGAGGTTTATTCTTGGTTGCAGAATTTGCAAAGAGATCATCATCGACAAGAAGAGGGGTTTTCATGAACTGAGAGTCAGTTAAGTAACTGCGCATCGGTAAAATCCCTGAACTGAAATGATAACATTTATGGATTCGAAAGAGAAACTAAAGGAGGTGGACAAATGCTTAGATCCTCAGCTATGGCATGCCTGCGCTGGTGGAATGGTTCAAATGCCTACAGTGAAAGCCAAGGTCTTCTACTTCCCTCAGGGCCACGCCGAGCATGCCTGCGGGAACGTCGATTTCCGGAGCTGCCCAAGGGTTGCGCCGTTTCTAGCCTGCCGAGTTTGTGCAGTGAAATACATGGCTGATCCTGAGAGCGATGAGGTTTTCGCGAAGATAAAGCTGGCTCCGGTGAATGCTAATGAGCCGGACTTTGAAGATGATGGAATTGAAGGGATTAATGGTTCCGAAGCACAAGAAAAACCGGCGTCTTTCGCGAAGACACTGACGCAGTCGGATGCGAACAATGGCGGGGGATTCTCTGTTCCGCGGTACTGCGCGGAGACGATATTTCCGCGGTTGGATTATTCAGCGGATCCCCCTGTTCAGACCATTTTAGCTAAGGATGTTCATGGCGAGACGTGGAAGTTCAGGCACATCTATAGGGGAACGCCTCGGCGGCATCTTTTGACCACGGGTTGGAGTACTTTTGTGAACCATAAGAAGCTTGTTGCGGGGGATTCGATCGTGTTTTTGAGGGCAGAGAATGGCGATCTTTGTGTTGGCATTCGACGAGCCAAGAGGGGAATTGGCGGTGGACCAGAGACGGCTTCTGGGTGGAACCCAGCAGGTGGGAATTGCGCGGTGCCGTATGTAGGGTTTTCGGCATTTTTGAGGGATGATGAGAACAAACTAATGAGAAATGGAAATGGAAACGGTTCGAGCTCGAATGGGAATCTGATTGGTCGGGGAAAAGTTAGGCCCGAATCAGTTATTGAGGCTGCAACCCTTGCCGCCAATGGGAAGTCGTTTGAGGTTGTTTACTACCCTCGAGCGAGCACGCCGGAGTTCTGTGTGAAAGCTTCATTGCTGAAAGCAGCATTGCAGATCCGGTGGTGTTCAGGAATGAGGTTCAAGATGCCTTTTGAAACTGAGGATTCCTCACGGATAAGTTGGTTCATGGGAACCATTTCTTCTGTTCAGGTTGCTGATCCCATGCGATGGCCCGATTCACCTTGGAGGCTTCTCCAGGTAGTATCACATCTCGTAATCTGAATTTCTTTCGATATAAAGCACACTCTGTAATAATGGTTACTGCGGTGTGGTTCTCTCCTCTAATGTTGTTGTTTTGTTCTTGTTGATGTGTACGGAAAAAACTTCGTGCCTATGCCCCCGTCTCCATTTCCACGTGCTGTTATTAGCACAAAATCGTGTCTCCCAATATCACTTCTCTGCAGAAGAGTGAAAATCAAAATGATGTTTCCCGTGGCCATTATTTTATACTCCATCTTTTTCTTTTTCCTTTTCTTTTTGTTGTGCTCCAGCGTCGCTGAAGATTCACTTTTCCTCTTCTCCTCCGTTTTCAGTTGGTTTTGCTAAATGGTTCCTCTGTCAACCCTTTTTTTTTTTTTAATCCTGGAAGACCTATCCCGCTTGAAAATTTTGCAACTTCATACTGTTTTAAGTACCATTCCCTTGTGTTGGTTCTTCGGCTATTACTTTGTTGTAAACGACTAAATCTTTCATTCATTGATCACATGGCATTATCAAGTTTCCAGATATCAAATATGCATGCAGCTCTTGGGGAAGAACATGAGAGGTTTCATTGACCAGATATGCTAGCATTTCTTCCGATGTGCATTGTGGATCAATGAATTTGGATTTGGAGAAATTTGCTGATCGGTACCAATTTACAAAAGAACTAGTCTCTCTGTTATTTATACTGCCAGACGGTATCCCCATAAAATTTTGATAGACATTCCAAAGGTTTGGTGCATAATCATCTGAAATTTCATGCTGTCTTAATTGATCGTTCACAAATATATGTTCCAGTAGTTATTCTTTGTTCAACTCTTCCAAAGTGATAGTTTGATAAATATTTGAGCTGGCCGTAAGATATTCAGTGTTAAATAGTAGACCTGCAAAACTGGAGTTATGATGTACTTGATTTGATGAGGCTGATTTGTGAAACTTTATTTACATATGTACATGTATTTTGTCTGAACAAAAGAAAATTTCATTTGTAACCGGTTGCTCTCTGGTTTCTGCCCAAAATTCAATATGCAAGTCAGTTTCGTTTTCCTTTAATCATCTTATTTGCCGAAATCAAAATTGTAGGTTACATGGGATGAACCGGACTTACTCCAAAATGTGAAACGTGTAAGCCCATGGCTGGTGGAATTGGTTTCAAACATGCCAGCCATGCATCTATCACCCTTCTCACCACCACGGAAGAAGCTAAGACTGCCACAACACCCTGATTTCCCCCTTGACGGTCAACTTCCAATACCGATATTTTCCGGCAACCTCCTTGGGCCCGGTGGTCCCTTTAGTTGTCTACCCGAAAACACTCCTGCAGGCATGCAGGGAGCCAGGCATGCTCATTATGGTCTATCCTCATCAGATCTCCACCTCAATAAATTGCAGTCAGGTCTGTTTCCGGCTGGTTTCCCGCCACTTGATCGTACTGCTACACCTGCTAGAGCCCCAAATAACTCAATGTTTCAAAAGCCTAGCATAAGTGAGAATGTTTCTTGCTTGCTAACCATGGCAAATTCTACAGAGACTCCAAAGAAACTTGATGGTGTTAAGACACCACAGTTTGTGCTCTTTGGTCAACCAATACTTACAGAGCAGCAGATCTCTTTGAGCTGCTCCGCTGATACAGTCTCACCTGTTCGTACTAAATATAGTTCATCAGATGGAAATGGAGATAGAGTGACAAATTTTTCTGATAGTTCTGGATGTGCCCTTCATCAGCAAGGCTTACTTGAACGCTCATCCTGCGTAGCTCTTCAATGGTATAAGGATAACCGTCAAGAAGCGGAGCACGATTTGGAGACTGGTCACTGTAAAGTCTTCATGGAATCAGAGGATGTCGGTCGCAGTCTTGACCTTACATTACTTAGATCGTACGATGAATTGTACAGAAAACTAGCCGACATGTTTGGCATAGAAAATTCTGAGACATTGAGTCAGGTGCTTTACCGGGATAATACAGGGGTAGCCAAACAAATAGGTGATGAGCCATTCAGGTGGGAGTCGTTTGCCTGTTTTTCTTGCATTAGCTCCTTCTATAACCAACACTATTCTTACAACATGAATTTCTATTTCTTCCTGCAGTGACTTCACGAAAGCCGCAAGGAGGTTAACAATTCTAATGGATTCAAGCAGCGACAATGTAGTAATGTAGAGAAAGCAGTAAACCTTCATTTCAATTGTACAGCTGGTTGATCAGAATCCTTTGTTCATGCGCTGACCTTTTACCATTCTTGAAGTTGACATCCATTGCTTTTTTGGGTTGCAAGCTTTGATCGTTCTTGATTCATGTTTTGCTTCCATTTTTCAGTCCCACAGTCCATTAAGAATTTTGGTTGATATTGTTTGCTTTCATCTCTCTTCCTTCTTTTTTTGTTTTTTCTTGCTGAAAAGTCCTACCGTAAGTGCCAGTGATTTGTGGGACATTTTCTGTGTTTGAGAGACTATATTGGGTTGTAATCATTATACATATCCTAAAAGGCTCCTTCATTTCACGCATGCTTCTAGTTTGGAGGCACAAGATATTGGAGTAACTGTTGCGAGTCTACAAGACTTGGACCAGCAAGAGTCTTGACACTCTTCAGACATGGACCATTACCAAACAACAATTAGAAAACTGTGCCCCGGACATGGATGTTCACTTCCCGTGTTTTGTTTTCGTGTTCGATTTTGATCTTTTCTTTGGAGTGTGGGCAAGGGAACGAGAGTTTTCAAAGATGTCATGGTGGAAGAGTGAACAGTTGCAAATTTGTCCTGGAAAACGATGGATGATGCCATTTTAGTATAATTTGTGCGTTGCGTGACCAAATATATATAAACAAACTCTAAACAAACAAAACAGGGTTGGTTAAAATCTAATCCTATGGATAAAAACATTGGTCGAGTTGACTTAAATCTCACTGGTTGTTAAGATTATCACACAGCAACCGACCTTCAGAGAGTTCGAATCCGCATCATACAGTTGTTGGAGACAGAAGGAAATTCCCAGACCAGCGTTTAAATGCTAAGTCAAAGCTCCACGTGACAGGATTAAGATCTTGATGAAATTAATGTATATGCTTCATTTTATATGTCTGTTTGCTTTTTTTGTTTAAGAGTAAGATTTATTATTAAAATTTTAATTAATTTTTATATAAATTTTATATTTATTTATTTATTTTAAAATGATGGTACGATACTGATGCACCCAATTGTTACTATTATTTTTTGATTAAAAAATATTTCTATGCTAATTATTTTGAATATAAATTTATTTAAATTAGATCAGTGTTCACATCAGTCGTATAAGAAATTAAGACAAAATTTAATTAAAAGAAAGAGTCACATCTGGGAAGTGTGGGGATTACAAATAAATCAAAATGAAATAAAATAAACCATGGTAGTCGTTGGGATTGCAAAAGACAAAGTCAACAGTTATGAAGGCGAAGAGAAAAACAGAGCCAGAGACAGTGAAAGGAAGCAAAAGAGTTGGTATTAGTGAAGCGGAACAAACACACTTGTGTCCCTTTCATCTACGTGAGAACAAAAACTGGGCCCCACATGTGGTGTGGGTTCCATGATGTAGAGTCGGAGAATTATAGGGTTCACGTGTGGCCGACGTCAGCTTGAGTGTGACAGACAGAGATATTGCAGCGTTTTGACTATCGAAAAATGAAAAATATTTTTACAAATTATTTGTATAAATTTTAAATAGAAAATTTCGTATAAATTTTTGTATAAAATTAGATTTTATTTTAAAAAGTATAAAAAAATATTTTTTCAATGGGATCTTTTTTTTTTTATAAAAAAAATTCTATTAATCATTCTCACTTCATATACTATATATAATCTTTTTATTTTTATTTTATTTTCTCTTATTTTCAAGCAACTAACTTAATTTCAGAATTTAATTTATAAAAATTTTAAATCTTACGAACCAATTCTTATCTACAATATATATTTTTTATTATTTGTGGATTTATTTATTAATATATATATTTATTTATCATTAACATGATTATACAGTTATATATTAATTTTCTTGTACAATCTCATTGTTTTTTTTGGGTGACCAAATAACCCCACGCCCAATACATTTCCACTTGGGTCACGCAAGCATCTTTTGTTTATTTCCTCAACACAATCCTAATCTACCATGTATATCGCTAGCACACGTTAGGTAATTTTAAGTTGGTGAATGTAATTGTCACAAATAAAATCAATGCACCTCTTGATCGATCATGTTGGATCACTCTTTATTGAATTAAATTAGATATATCCCTAGATTTTAATTAAAAATATTGTTTATAAGCTTACCCCACTATAAATTTTAACTGAATCAACTTCGTAAAAAGAAATAATTTGACTTCTAAAAAGATATTCAACAATATATGCTCCACAATATTGGATTTAATGAAATAACATGAAATAGAAAACGTACATCTCTTCTGGTAATTTGATGAAGAATTGATCTGGTCACGAGAGAGTAATCACCTTAACAAATTTACTTCTGAGTACTTTCTTATGGCTAGAGGCACAATTATGTTGTAACTGATAACCATTGACCACTTTATACTTATGTAAAGTTTTTGACCATCATAAAATCTAGAAGTATTTGCATTCTATTATAACTCATTAACTAAGTGATTTAATTTGGGCTAGTATAAACTCATTAGAAGTATGGAGGGTAACGCCCGTCCTTATGGCAAGACTTTAATAAATAGTTTTAGAAAATGAGGTGGAAATTATTATACTTTTTAAAACTTTTTCCTTTCCTCCCCAGAATATAAAAGATTTTATAGTTAAAACCCGTTTTATAAATTTAAAAGAGAGCTTGCAATGGAATTTATTTAATTAAAATATACAATCATTTTACAAAATATTATTTCATACATTACATAAATATGCATAGGCTTCTGTTACTTTTCCTTAGGACCATGTTTATCCAGACACTTTGTCCTCATTTTGTTCCTATGAGAGAGGGGGGAAGGGGGGGGGGGGGCAAACGTAAAAATAAGATGAATCTAATACTCAGTAAGTATTACTTTACACTATAAAAATATACTTACATAAGTTTTCATTCATGCATTCATCATTCATCTACATACTTTACATAAAGCATTTATTTTCTTTTGAAAATATTACAAGATTTGGGTTTTTCTTTAAAAAGTTTTCATTCCTCATAAAATATTTTCTACACCTTGTACATTCCATCATAAAGAGATGAAATATTTCATACATTCGATTAACTCTTATCACTTTCCATTGGCCGATACACACTGTTACATCCCGTGTATTAGAGTTAGTAGTCTTTTAGACTCGAATTCTACCCGTGGCCATAGGTTGAGAATCCCTTTAAGTCAAGGGGCAGTAGTGGGTGCACTACTAGTATTACTTACCTGGTATTGCAATCTACCTAGTCCATTGGTACCATAATTCATTTAGTCATAGTCATTACATAGCTTTATACATTTAAACATTCATTTCCTTTCAATCATTTCCATATGATTTATTTCATTCATCAGTGCATTTCATTTTCATAAACACCATGTCATAGCATAAGCGTAAACATCATTAATACACACAATTTCATAGCATCATTTAAACTTCATTTCATAGCCTCATATAAATATCATTTCATAGCCTCATTTAA
>QGSO01000424.1:566804-689304 GCA_011037825.1 Carya cathayensis | reverse complement strand
TGGTGAAAAATGACAACAATGAATTCATTCCTACAAGAACAGTCACGGGATGGCGTGTATGCATGGATTACCGCAAGTTGAATAAAGCAACAAGGAAGGATCATTTTCCACTTCCATTCATTGATCAGATGTTGGATCGATTGGCTGGGTATTCCTACTATTGTTTTTTGGATGGTTATTCGGGGTATAATCAGATTGCCATAGCTCCTGAAGATCAAGAGAAAACTACATTCACATGCCCCTATGGAACATTTGCTTTTAGGAGGATGCCCTTTGGATTGTGCAACGCCCCTGCGACATTTCAACGTTGCATGATGGCCATCTTTTCTGATATGGTGGAAGAGATAATGGAAGTTTTCATGGATGACTTTTCAGTTTTTGGTACATCTTTTGATCATTGTTTGCATAACTTAGCTCTTGTTTTGCAGAGATGTGAAGACAAAAATCTAGTCCTGAACTGGGAGAAGTGTCATTTCATGGTTCAAGAAGGGATCGTGCTTGGCCATAGAGTGTCATCCAAAGGAATTGAGGTGGATCGAGCCAAGATTGCAACCATAGAAAAACTACCACCTCCAAAGAATGTGAAGGGAATCAGAAGCTTTCTGGGACATGCGGGATTTTATAGAAGATTTATCAAGGATTTTTCTAAACTCTCTAAACCTTTATGTAATCTTCTTGAGAAAAATTCTGCATTTGACTTTGATGTTGTTTGTTTGCAGGCCTTTAATGCAATCAAGGAGAAATTAATTTCAGCACCAATTGTGATTGTGCCTGATTGGAGTCAACCTTTTGAAGTTATGTGCGATGCAAGTGACTTTGCAATTGGAGCAGTGTTGGGGCAAAGGCGAGACAAGCTGTTTAGAGCTATTTATTATGCAAGCCGGACATTGAATGAAGCTCAATTGAATTATACGACAACTGAGAAGGAGATGCTTGCTGTGGTGTTTGCTTGTGACAAATTTAGATCGTACCTCATTGGTACAAAAGTGATAGTGTTCACTGATCATGCAGCACTCCGTTATTTGTTTGGCAAGAAGGATGCTAAGCCGAGGCTAATTCGTTGGATCCTCCTTCTTCAAGAATTTGATTTGGAGATTCGGGATAAGAAAGGAAGTGAAAATCTAGTTGCTGACCATCTCTCTCGGTTAGAGCAAGAGGAAGAAAGACCAGACTCAGTGGTCCAAGAGGCATTCCCTGATGAGCAGTTGTTTGCATGTGAGATCAAACTTCCGTGGTATGCTGATATTGTTAATTACCTAGCTTGTAAAGTTTTACCACCTGATCTTACTTACCATCAACGCAAGAAGTTTTTGCATGATGTGAATTATTACCTTTGGGATGAGCCTTTGTTGTTCAAAAGATGCCCTGATCAAATCATTAGAAGATGTGTGCCAGAAGAAGAGATGCAAGACATCCTCCATCATTGCCATTCATCATCATATGGAGGACACTTTGGAGCTACCCGTACAGCAGCTAAGGTACTTCAAAGTGGGTTCTTTTGGCCTTCTATTTTTCGTGATAGTTACACTTTGGTGAAAACTTGTGACCGGTGCCAACGTATGGGAAATATTTCAAGGCGTCATGAGTTACCACTGAAAGGTATCTTAGAAGTTGAGTTGTTTGATGTCTGGGGAATAGATTTTATGGGCCCTTTTCCTCCTTCTTTTGGCTTTGCTTACATCTTGTTAGCAGTTGATTATGTGTCAAAATGGGTGGAAGCAATTGCTACAACAACAAATGATGCAAAGGTAGTGCTCAAATTTCTGCACAAGAACATATTCACAAGATTTGGCACTCCACGAGCTATTATTAGTGATGAAGGGACTCACTTTTGCAACAAGTTGTTTGAGAATCTTCTTTCTAAATATGGTGTGAAGCACAAGATAGCACTTGCTTACCATCCTCAAACTAATGGCCAAGCTGAAATTTCAAATAGAGAGATCAAGAACATCCTTGAGAAGACGGTCAAAATCAATAGAAAGGATTGGGCGAAGAAGCTTGATGATGCTTTGTGGGCATACCGTACAGCCTTTAAAACACCTATCGGGATGTCTCCATACCGATTAGTGTTTGGAAAGGCATGTCATCTTCCTGTAGAGTTGGAGCATAGAGCCTATTGGGCTGTAAAAAAGTTTAACTTTGATTTGAAGGCAGCAGGTGAAAAGAGACTTCTTCAATTGAATGAGATGGAAGAGTTCCGGAATGATGCATATGAAAATGCAAAGATCTATAAAGAACGGACGAAGAAGTGGCATGACAAACAGATTCTTAGGCGAGAGTTTGCACCAGGACAGCAAGTTTTACTATTCAATTCACGACTCAAACTCTTCCCGGGAAAGTTAAAGTCAAGATGGACAGGTCCTTATACAATTCATGAAGTTTTCTCTTTTGGAGCAATAGATTTGAAGGACAAGACAGGGAATATTTTCAGAGTTAATGGTCAGAGATTGAAGCACTACTATGGAGAACAAGTGGAGAGGAACTATGCATTTATTCCTCTTGGAGATCCTAATTGATGAGGATTGGAAAGTCTGGCTGTAGACTTTAAAACAAGCGCTTATGGGAGGCAACCCATAGATCTATCTTTCATTCTTTCATTTATTTTATTATCTTTATTTATTTAGTTTTAATAATTTGGTTTTTGATGCAGGTTTTTGTTTTAGCATGAATAAAGAGCTGAAAAATTTCTAAACTATGGAAGATTCATCATGAAACCAGGGAAGTTCCTTTTATTTCTTCAATCCTTTTTACTTTTGCATTACAATGAGGACATTGTTTAGTTTAAGTTTGGGGGTGTAAACTCCTATAGTCATTTGATCCTCTTGTTTTCTAAAGTCTTGGGTTGTTGATGGGTTGTTTGATTCTCTTACCAAGCATGCATTGGAGTAAGATTGAATTCTCTATGACTCTGAAATTTGTGATTGAAGATGGTTTTGAGAAAAATTTTCAAAAATTTCTTTTATGTCAAGTGAAGTTTTGTGGGTACTTTGGTTTAAATCTTTGACCTTGAACACAATTGAGCACATAGTCATTTTTCTTTGATTCCATTTTGCTTATGAAGAGAAGAAGTTGAATTAATTGAAAGAGGGAAGTTCGATTTTGCTTTGCTCTAGAATCCGTTGATGGGTCCTTGAGGCGAAATCCTAGTTGAGACCAAATATTAGAGAAATGATCTAGGCATTTCTTTGGCAACCAAAAAGCTTTCCCAGCCGTCCTAAATATCATGCCATCATTACATGGTGTGTTTCCATAGTCAACCCCCTTGAGCCTTATGTTACATAAGCCTTTATTTATTCTTTGAACTACATAAACCATGCCCGCTCTAAGCCTGAAAAACAATGAATCTACCTTTGATAGTTTGAGAAAATACTTTGGTGGAGAGTTACATTTAAAAGAGAAAATTTGTTTCCTCATGAACTGGAAGAAGAAAGGAAGTGAAAAAAAAAGTGAAAGAAAAGAAAAGAAAAAAAAAAGTGAAAGAAAAGAAAAGAAAAGAAAAAGAAGTTGCTAAGCGGAATGTGAATTACTTCAGATTTTGTTAAGGGAATAGTTGGTATTGCATCAGTGATTACAACAATAATAATGCCACAAGTATGAGCATATTGCTAAAGAAAGAGCTATGATTTGAATCATGTGGAAATCTCTTTTAGTGTTCTTTTCACAAAGTATTTTCCCAGTTTGCTTTGATTATCCATATCCAGTTCTTTCTTAACCCTCACCCTGTGGCCTATCATTACAACCTTATTAAAGACCTTTTGATCTCTGATTTTGGTATTGACTACATTAGTGGAGAGGATTTCTGAAAATTGGACTTATGGGGTTAAGTTTTAAGAGAATTCTTCTGATTTTGGTTGTTCTACTTTTATCTGAGTTTGCAGGTGGTTTGAGGTTAAATTGACTATATCACACACACACTCAAGGTCTTAGCTTTAGGTTGAAGTAAACGCCTAACTCTTGCTTGACAAATTGTAAAATTTTTGATTGATTTTCTTGCTATCTTTGATGTTAAAAGAGTAAGATACTAGTGATGAAATCTAAATTCATAAAAGCTTGGTGAGTGATGATACTTCTCTTTGGGGTCGAGTTGATATTGCCTAAAGTATCATTTGTTTTTCTTTTTGTTTGAGGACAAACAAAGTTGTAAGTTTGGGGGTATTTGATGACTTGCAAAATTTCATGTTGCAGATTTACAACTTCGCTCGAGCCCGAGGAGGCTTTTGGCCGCTCGAGCGAACTCAGGCAGATTCAAACGCTCGACTGCCGCTCGACAGTGAGCTCGAGCGGGTTGCGGGAAATACAAAGATCGCTCGAGCGGAGACATTGGCCGCTCGAGCGAAATCAGGCAGAGTCGACCGCTCGATGTTCGCTCGACACCCCGCTCGAGCGAACATCGTATTTTGACAGATCTAGGGTTTTCCGCCGTCACACCATATAAAAGTGATTTTTCACTTTATGGCCGTACTTTTGACTGGAGAACACCTTTTGGGACAGAAAAACACAGCTAGAAGGATTGAAATCATCTGTTTTGGAGAGGGAATTCCACATATTGCACATACGTTGGAATCATACACGAGCCACAGACGGGAGAAAAGCCTTGAATCATTTCCTTGAGTTTTTGAAGACGAGTTGCGGCTGCGAGGAGTATTTTTCAGCGTTTATTTTCTTCCAATATTCTCAGAACAATTATGGTGAATTCGTTTATGTTGAATTCAATTTCTAGTATGAGCTAAATTTTCTTTTTCTAGGAAAACGATGTAACCTAATTCCGAACTATGCTTGATTGTCTATGCTAATTTAAGGCGATTCTCTCTTTGTTTATCTGATTTATTCTGAATTTATTGCTTCTAATTAACTGGCCATTGATTAGATGATTTATTAATCTTGTGATTTGCTATCGAAAGAGGGAATCATAGGGTAGATCTTGAATATTTCAGCATAGGTAAGTATAGAGATCGAAAGACTTGTATGAACCTATGTAGTAATTAAATCATTGGTATTATTGTGTTCTTGATTATTTAATTTGCATATTCTTGTGTGAATTGATAAACAAGAATAATTTCCAATTGATTATCGAAAGAGGCTTTTGGATGATTTAGAGATTTGCTAATAGACAAAAAGAATTAAATTAAATTAGTTGGATGAGAGAAGCATAGTGAAGAATTAAGTGAAATCGGTTTCCTAGAAGTTTTCCTTCCCATTAATCTGATCTTCAAACGTCAGTTTTATTTCATTTGCTTATTAATCTTTGAGTCGATTTTAGTTTAAATTGCAACTACAAAAATCTTAGTGATTCCTCTAGATAAAATCGAGATTAGTATAATTTTGGTATTTGGACATAAGTAAGGTACCAATCCCTGAGGACGATACTCTTCTTATCATTTTACTCAACTCAAAACTACGATACTGTGTACTCAGTCTTAATAGACTACCGATCACATATGATATATCTGTCTGATACATGCATCCAACCAAATTTACATATGTACCTTGCCCCTTTTATCACACATACAATTCACTAAATCTTGACCATATACTCAACTTTAGCCATACTTCATTAAAGCCCCTGACATCTCACGTAATCTTCACATATAAATATGTCTCTAGTTAATCTCAATGCTTCACACAGCATATTACCACGTCAAAACTATACAATAATCTCATCACTTCACACAATATACAACCACATCACAAACCACACCCCACTTCTTCTTAGTCTATTACAACCAACACATCACAGTTACTTAACTTCACAATCTCAACCATGGTCTTCCTTGATCCATGAAGTCCAACACTACACCATACAATTATATAAAATCTGCCCATATAATTTACACGCTAATCCAAACACAATCACAAAGCTTTATAAGATTTATATGCACCAACAGTAATCCCAACACTTCACATAGTTCATAACCACATTCCAAACTACATAATAATCCCATCACTTCATATGGCAGCCGGTCACTTCGCAAACTATACTATCACTCCATCACTTCACACAGCACAACCATATCACAAACTTCACATTTAGTCTCATCATTTCACACTACACACAGCCACACCATTCACAACTCACAATGCACAACACGAGCACATTTCACAATTCACAATAATCATAAATAGAATACCTTTCATGACACTGTTTCACTCTACAAACATAACATTTGTTGAGATAAAGTAAGGGGTTGAAATTGCTGCTCATTGCTTGTTGTCAGGTGGTTTAGCTGTGTGTGGAGGGGAGAACAAAAAGGGCTGAGCTTCACAGCTACTGTGACAATGGGGCTAGGTGGTTCCTGAAGTGAGGTGGGGGTGGAGGTAGTGTTTGTCGTGGTTGGGAGACTCACAATGGTGGTGGCTTACAATGGCTTTGCTGCCTTGGACTAGAAGGGTAGTTGCTGTGGCTTGTATGGTGGCGGTACAGTGAAGGCTCATCTGTGGCAGAGGGGGATTGCAAGGGCATGGTGCACAATGGTTAACAAATGACTCTATTTACGGATTGCTAAAATAGGGGTTGTGAGGTGGCATACGGAGGAGAGTTTGGTGATTTGACCATGCGTGGAGTGGAGGAAAGCAGGGGATGGGCAAGGCTGCCATGGCTGAGGAGATCAGAAGGGGACCAAAGAGGGAGACAAGCATTTGGACTTGGTGTACAATAGTGGGAGGTGTTGGCTTCGGGCAGCGGTGGCGTCATAGCATGAAGCAGTGGCTTGTGGCGGTGCTTTGGTGCTTGGTTGGAAGAGATTTATGATGGTTCTATGGGTTGGTCCCGAAAGTGTTGTGGTTTGTGGTGGTTTTCAATTTCTTTTGACTAGACTGAAACAAGCTTGTGAGGTAGATAGGTGGTGAGGGTGTGATAGGGTTGGGCTTCAATGGGCGGCTTGGGTTAGGGGGGAGAGAGGGGGGGGGGGGGGGAGAGCGAAGAGAGGGAAGAGAATAGAAATTAGGGTTTTTTGACAATTAGATCCTAGCCCTACATTCATGTCTAACTTTAATCAAATGGTAGAGTTTAAACATGGAGAAATAAGATAAAAAGAAATAGAGAAAATAGAAACGGAAGGGAAATGCGCTAAATGGAAAACTCAACTTTGTTTTCTTGATCCAAAATAGTATTTTTCATCACAAAATAAAACGGTGAGTTTTAATAAATATTTCTTAGGACAAATAAAATAATCTAAATAGTAGAGTTTTTAATATAAAATAAAATAATGAATACTAAAGAATATTCCTAAAGAAATAATATCATTTAAATAAAATGATTTTCTAAAATTATATTATTTCCGGGGCTCCAAAATAAAGAGGCTAGCTTTAAAATTAGGTTTGATTCAATACTACTAAAAAACCCCATTAAAATAATTTTGAACTCATAAAAATATTTAAAAGATTTTAAAACACTTGGCTCAATTTAAAAATCATCCACTAAATTTAAAAAAATAAAGATTGGAGATTGAAAACATATAAGCGAGACCCGTGACCAATTGAAGGAAAAATGAGCGATTGGTGTGTGGGATAACTTATAGAATTAAAATTCTTACACCTCATGTGTCAATCTCTTTCCTAACAGAGATCTACACTTCGGATAAGAACTCTTTTTTAGGTAATTGATACCCTTAAATTTGGATAATAACTTAAAGAAATCTTTTTAAGGTAATTGGAGCCTTTGCAACAAATGGTGGAAAAGACTTCCAAAAAAAATAAGCATAAGAAATAAAAGGTTAAAATTTGGAAATTAACTTCTAGTTTGACATAGAAAAAGAGCAAATAATGGGATGGACTACTTAATAGTAAACTGACGTTTTTCAGTCTTTTGAGTGTCTAAGGGTCGGTTTGGATAACAAACATACCTCATAAATCTTATGTGAGTCCGTACGATTGAAGTGTTTTCAACCCCCAAACACTTTAAACATACTCAAGAGACACTCCAACTAACGTTTCGATTACTGTATTGACATTGTACTTTCATTTCAAATAACTTTTCCGATCAACCATTCTTCTCTCTCCCTTTCTGTCGACGACCGTCACCCTTATCTTCCCCAGGCCAACGCTTTCTCCAACCGAATCTCTCTATAGCGATTTGAGCGGACCTCTACAGTAATTTGAGTGGACCTCTTGCTTCGTTTGAGTACCCTGACCTCTCTCTCTGGTTGCATCTCCCCAATCTGACATCTCTCTCTCTCCCTCTCCCTCTCCCTCTCTAGCCAAGTCTGCAACCTCCAAGGGTCAAATGCAGAATCAATAGGTGCCATACGTGCAACGATTGATGTTGTGGTCAAGACTACACTGTAGCTGGCTGAGAAGATTCGGATTCGAGATCTTCACATAGAGAACCCATGCCCCTATGATCTGATTGCAGTCGAACCCTCCATTATAAAGGAACCACGCCAAAAGGCAAAATACAGATGAGATCCAATTTTGTCATTCACCTTCGCATTGCGTCAAGACACCCAACACTTGCAGTGACTAGGCTCGCCATCACGGGGCTGAGAACACGTTCCTATAGGGTAAGCACAAATCAACTCCACTTTTTCTGAATAATTTGTTCATTATTCTTGCATGTTTGTGAAGAATATCGTGGTACAAAATAACTAATGCCATATAAATCAACATCTTGATCTTGTTTTATGCTGATGGATGATTTACATATATACTGGATTAGGGTGCCTTACTAGTAATTGGCACCACCATAAATTGCTTTAGTAAGGGAAATAGGAGTAATATAAGACGAAAGAGAGCGAGAAGGTGAGGGGTATTGAAATCTTGACAGTAGTTACATTGATTTCAAGTCTTATTCCTTGCTTGAGACAAGTTGTTATTTATTTTGGATTTTGTTATTCTTTGAGCTGATGGGGCCTTGTTATTTTGTAAATCAGCTCTGCATTATTTGATTGGTATTGACATGTTAACAAAATTTAGATTATGTAGACATTGGGGCTAATAGAGTGGGGAGTTGTAGTTTGGTTGATGTATGAAATTATTAGGTTTGCCTTATAAGGCTGGAACTCTACTTTAAATTTAATTTGGAAGAAGATATATTTCAGTTTGTTATGAAACTCCATCATTTTCCCTCTTTTATTCTCATACAGCATAAAAAAGAAGTCAGCAACACAGTTTCAGCTTCTAAAATTTTCTGCAACAAATTCTGTCATGATATCTTCCAACCTCATTTGTTCTTAGGTTTTTTATCTAATACTTGCTTAGATAAGTGTATAACCATGAATCAATAGGTGCCATACGTGCAACGATTGATGTTGTGGTCAAGACTACACCATAGCTGGCTGAGAAGATTCGGATTTGAGATCTTCACACAGAGAACCCATGCCCCTATGATCTGATTGCAGTCGAACCCTCCATTATAAAGGAACCACGCCAAAAGGCAAAATACAGATGAGATCCAATTCTGTCATTCACCTTCAAATTGCGTCAGGACACCCAGCACTTGCAGTGACTAGGTTCGCCATCACGGGGCTGAGAACGCGTTCCTATAGGGTAAGCACAAATCAACTCCACTTTTTCTAAATAATTTGTTCATTATTATTGCATGTTTGTGAAGAATATCGTGGTACAAAATAACTAATACCGTATAAATCAACATCCTGATCTTATTTTATGCTGATGGATGATTTACGTATATACTGGATTAGGGTGCCTTACTAGTAATTGGCACCACCATAAATTGCTTTAGTAAGGGAAATAGGAGTAATATAAGATGAAAGAGAGCGAGAATGTGAGGGGTATTGAAATCTTGACAATAGTTACACTGATTTCAAGTCTTATTCCCTGCTTGAGACAAGTTGTTATTTATTTTGGATTTTGTTATTCTTTGAGCTGATGGGGCCTTGTTATTTTGTAAATCAGGTCTGCATTATTTGATTGGTATTGACATGTTAACAAAATTTAGATTATATAGACATTGGGGCTAATAGGTGGGGAGTTGTAGTTTGGTTGATGTATGAAATTATTAGGTTTGCCTTATAAGGCTGGAACTCTACTTTAAATTTAATTTGGAAGAAGATATATTTTAGTTTGTTATGAAACTCGATCATTTTCCCTCTCTTTACTTCTCATACAGCATAAAAAAGGCAGCAGCAACGCAGTTTCAACTTCTAAAATTTTCTGCAACAAATTTTGTCATGATGTCTTCCAACCTCATTTGTTCTTAGGTATTTTATCTAATGCTTGCTTAGATAAGTGTATAACCATTCAATGCGTAGTTAGAAATAAGTAAAATTTGAGCAACCTATAGCTTGAAGGGGTGACAGCAAACATGATTTTCTGGCATTTCTACTCTCTTTGGCCTTGGTTATCTCAGTTTTTACAGTAAATTTAGCTTTCCTTTTCTCTCTCTAAGTTCCTTTTTAATTTAGTTAAACCCTTCATTTTTGTGTGTCAAGTCCTTAGAAATCAGTGTCTAGTTGGGAGTTATCTTCCCAAGCTAATAACCCAAGTAAACAACGAAAGATTTCCCTCAAACTATTAAGTTTTCCTCTTTCCATTTCTGGCTTACCGAGAGATGCATCATTTAAAAGGCTGTTTTTATGCCATGTCTACACAAAAATAATGCTTCTTTCCAATTTTTCTTCAATACTAGAACAAGGTTAATTGTGTTGTTGGGCTTAGGGTTAAAGGAAAAATTGTTGAAGCAAGAATACAACCAACTTGCTAGTTGTACACGTCAGTGCATAAATTTTCTCCCAAGCATTCTGTTTTAATTCAAATCAGCCCATTTTTGTGTGTCAAGTCCTTAGAAATTTTTCTTCAACACTAGTATCCTTTGCTTGTGTAGTTGGGCTTATGGTTAAATGAAAGAATTTTTGAAGCAAGAATACAACCAACTTCTTGGCTGTACACGTCAGTGCAAAATTTTTCTGATATGCATTCTGTTTTACTTCAAATTAGCCCATTTGCATTTCTATCTTCAATTTCATCTTTCACTCAACTAAAATTAATTCTTTGTATGATCAACTACTGAAAATCAAGGGCAAAACCAGCTATACACTATTTTCCTTTGAGTTTTCTATGGGACTACCAAACCAACAATTCCCATGCCGCCTGATGGTAATCTATCAACCATGCATTTTCTATGGCATAAATTTTTTATTCCCTTGAACATTTCATTTCACATTTTTTATATAATTATATATTAACATCATGTATATCTACTACGTAAATATCGCGTTATTTAAATTGCAAAGAAAGGTTTCCGTTATTTAATTATATATTAACATCTTGTGGTTACCCTATGTCCTGAATTGAACAATTGACTGTATATCACATTGCCAACAGTAAAATATACTTAAAATCACCACAAACAATACCAGTCAACATTGTTGATATATCCAATACCTGTAAATAATATGCCAAGAAGAAAAGGAAAGAAATATAATAAACCTTGGAGTGCCAAAGTTACGGTTGAAGTGATTATCTTACTTGTATTATCTGCTATACATGCATGTTTGTTTTATTTGGATTATCTTATATTAGTTTCTTACTTTATTATCTAATTTTATCTTATATTAGTTTATTTGGATTCTCTCACTTCCATGTCTAATTATTTTTATAACATTGTTGATATGAAAACTGGGTAAGTTCCAGTGAAAAACTCTCTGCTAGTAGTCGAACTAGAATGGTTTTTGACTCTTTTTTTTTCCCTTTGATCTCTATTTTACAGTGATACTATCTCAGATCTTCCACTCGTGCTTGCAGAGAGGTAGTATTGCAATTTCACGAGACCCTTTTCAAGTATTTTTTCCTTATTTAAGAGAAATTTTGCATATTGTTTACATTATCATTTTGAATATTGTACATACCCTATATTCTAAGGGAAAAACCTTGGGGATCACACAATTTCTAAAACCAGTCTGTTTTTGTAAAAACTATATATACTAAACTAAAAAATTAGAATATAAACAAACTACACAAAATTAAAAGTCTAGTGGGAGGATTGGATGTTGGTCTAAATTTCACCGGATTCTTTTCAACTTATTCATTTATATTTGTCCATGTTAGAATATTAGTTAAACTTCCATGAACCTTATTATTGTTGCAACGTCAGCAATTGTTGAGATATTATTTAACTTTTATGTGAATCCTTAGTTAGATAAAGGTCTATATGCTGAATATTTTACAAGTACTCAACGAGTAGTAACCATTATTCGAGACATTGGTGTTGGATTGCATTCTCTTATTTTTGCATTGAGCAATGCTTGATGGATGACACTGAGAACCAGCGTGATCTCAACCTATGGACCGATGGGTTGGAGAAGATATTCGTAGACCTTCTCTACCAAGAGATGGTCGACGGAAAATTGGTTGGGTCGAAAATCACCTACCGAGAGATACTGTTAGACTTGCCACGAAGATGATTGAACTTGGAAAGAAGACAATTGATGCGGCACAAATTAGAGGGAAAATTACTCGCCTACAACAAAGGTAACGACTGTTCACTGAACTAATGGGTCAAACAGGAATGGGTTGAAACCCGGAAACGAAAACCGTAATTGCCACTGAAGAGCATTGGGCGAATACAATAGGGGTAAACTACATTTAGTTTTCATAATTTAATTTCTCGACATTATTTATTAGTGTTGTTGAGGATTTCATTCTAGTTCCTCATTATGTGCATGCCTTCTAATAAATTTTGCTTATGTTAGGTGCAAAGCAAATAGAGGAAGTTCAAGACTCATGAATGTCGAGATTACGATCTTCTCTGTACGATTTTCGGTCAGTCTGTGGCCACAGGGGTCCTCCATTATGCCTCAACACAAGAACCCTCTACCTATGAGGAGGAAGATCACCTTGATGAGGAGCATAGGGCCCTGTACTGGGAACTGCCATGAACGCACCCATTGACTTAGATGAGGTGGACATAGCCATAGACGGGCTGGCCCGTAGACAGGCAGGGAGTACTCGTCGCCGCAGAAGGGACCCACCTCGGGGTGGCATTTCCCCAGAACTTAGCAAAGCTTTGGAAGTTATGGCCGCCAGTGCTGCCGCAAGAGCTGACCTAGACAAAAAGATGTTCGATGAGCATNTATTATTTAACTTTTATGTGAATCCTTAGTTAGATAAAGGTCTATGTCCTGAATATTTTACAAGTACTCAACGAGTAGTAACCATTATTCGAGACATGGGTGTTGGATTGCATTCCCTTATTTTTGCATTAAGCAATGCTTGATGGATCACATTGAGAACCAGTGTGATCTCAACCTATGGACCGATGGGTTGGAGAAGATGTTCGTAGACCTTCTCTACCAAGAGATGGTCGACGAAAAATTGGTTGGGTTGAAAATCACCTACCGAGATACTGTCAGACTTGCCACGAAGATGATTGAACTTGGAAAGAAGACAATTGATGCGGCACAAATTAGAGGAAAAATTACTCGCCTGCGACAAAGGTAACGACTATTCACTGAACTAATGGGTCAAACATGAATGGGTTGAAACCCGGAAACGAAAACCGTAATTGCCACTGATGAGCATTGGGCTAATAAAATAGGGGTAAACTACATTTAGTTTTCATAATTTAATTTCTCGACATTTTTTATTAGTGTTGTTGAGGATTTCATTCTAGTTCCTCATTGTGTGCATGCCTTCTAATAAATTTTGCTTATGTTAGGTGCAAAGCAAATGGAGGAAGTTCAAGACTTGCGGATGTCGAGATTACAATCTTCTCTGTACGATTTTCGGTCAGTCTATGGCCACAGGGGTCCTTCATTATGCCTCAACACAAGAACCCTCTACCTATGAGGAGGAAGACAGCCTTGAGGAGGAGCATAGGGCCCTGTACTGGGAATTGCCACGAACGCACCCATTGACTTAGATGAGGTGGACATAGCCATAGATGGGCTGGCCTGTACACAGGCAGGGAGTAATCGTCGCCGCAGAAGGGACCCGCCTCGGGGTGGCATTCCCCAGAACTTAGCAAAGCTTTGGAAGTTATGGCCGCCAGTGCTGCCGCAAGAGCTGACCTAGACAAAAAGATGTTCGATGAGCATTGTAGTAGAAAGCACAGTAAAGGAGAAGAAGGATTCGATCAGACTGCATCCTTTTCATCATCTTCTATGGCAAGTAAATGTGTTAAGTTTCTAAATGACATCAACCCACCCCTGTCTATGGATCATTATGGACGCGTAGCAGGGATTTTGATGAATAAGGATGTGCAAGAGTTCTTCCTTGAAATGCCATCGAACTGCAGAATTGGTTGGATCCACAGGTTGCAATGATATAGCGTAGGGCAATGCTACATTGCGTTGATCTTGTTTAGTATTTAGTTTATCTATGTTTAAATTTGATGCGGCCCATTTATGCTTTTATTTACATTAGCTAAGTTTATGACATTTTCTATTGTAAGATTATTTGTATAATTTGCTAACGGTTTAATTCAAGTTCTTATTTATTTAAATTGCAACTCATTATATATTATTGTCTTTATATTATTTTTGCACCACCGTATAATTTACAGGTTATATATTAGACGGTTCATGGACACTAGTATAATAAATATTTTATTGATCGAATTCACTGCAATACTAAGGACACGCTTATTTTGAAATTATGATTGGCATGACTTATGGAGTTTTTAACCTAATTATTTGATATAGCGCAGGATGGAAGGAGAAAGTAGTTTAGATGATGAGCCTCAGGTGGAGGCCAACAACATGACCGAAGGTGTATCGAGTAGTGACTTCAATCAAATGTGGGATGAATATCAAGAATGGAGGAGGCAAGATAACACACATTTGAATCACATGGCCATTCTATTGGCTGCCGTAAAAAAGGAGGAATCTATAGGGCAAGTGGTTGAGCGAATGTCGCAGCATAACATTGGCTTACGTGGACGAGAGTACATAGTCGCAATCCTCAATGGACATCCCAAGAATTGTATAAATATGTTCCGGATGGAAGTTTATGCATTCCAAGTGTTATGCAATACATTATGCAATGATGTCATTCTGGAATCGACAAGAGAGGTTTTCATAGAGGAAGCCGTTGCAATGTTTACATTTACCGTCGGACATGGGACAGTTCAGCGAGTCACAGGTGATCGGTTTCAACATTCGAGTGAAACCTTTAATTGACATGTCGGCCCAGTGATGTGAGCACTATGTTGCCATGCACCTCAGGTAATTGCACCTCAAGTAATTGCACCTACACATGTCGCTGGGGTGGCGCCTTATATTGAAGGCAATCCCATACATTATCCATGGTTTGAAGTAAAAAATTCTTACTTTGGGTCAAGGAAAGTGATATGCGGTTGACACTTTATTGCATAGTCGGTCTAATAGCATACTAGCAATTTACGAAATCACAATTTTCATTTTTTGATTGCAGAAATGCTATGAAGCAATTGACGGGACTTATGCCGACACATGGGCACCCGCCGAGGCAACTAATGTGTTTATATCTCGGCATCACCAAGTTAGCCAAAATGTGCTGGCAGCCTATGATTTTGATATGAAATTAACGTTCATTACGCTGGGTGGGAGGACACTGCCCATGATGGACACATATTTATGGATGCGTTGACTCGTCCATAGATCAATTTTCCATGGCCTCCTAAGGGTAAATATTATTTATTAATTATTTCTTGGACGGCTAATGTTTCGTAAATATTATTAATGTTTTTAATATTTTTCAGGTTATTATTACTTAGTAGATTCCGCCTATCCATGTATACTCAAGGATTTTTGCCCCCATATCCTAGGGTGTGATATCACAAGTCTGAACGTCACGGCAACCGTTCATTTCATGGATATCAAGATTATTTTAATTATCGGCATTCTTCCTTCTGGAATGTTATTGAGCGGAGTTTTGGTGTGTTGAAAAAGCGATTTCGAATTTTGCGATCAATGAACCCATACAAGCCAACAAAGCAACGATATATTGTTGTAGCATATTGTGTCCTACACAACATTATTCGCACGATTACACCCAATGATCGCATTTTTCATCGTTTTACCAATTCGGATCATTGTGAAGGCCAGACAAATGTAGATAACTCGAATCATATATTGCATACTCCTGACATGTCATCTGGGGCGGCATAAGCCATGATTGCAACCAGGGAATCTATCACACAACCTATGTGGGCATATAGGAGTGCGAATTAATAGTTGTAGTATTTTTCATTGTATTTTGTTTCGATTTTTGTACATGTTGAACATGTTTTGGGAATTGAAAGCTTTGTGACGTAATATATAGGTAATTTTTATTACCAATTCAATGTCTAACTGAAAAATGTAACTGATGTTGAAGTTGGGTGAAAAGTTATGTAGAAGCTCAAATATTGGCTTTTATCACTTTTATGAGAACATTGGTAGTAAAAAAATTGATAATGGGTGGAGCATGAGAATATCATCTTCATAAATGAAATAAAATGAATTTTTTACGAGTATTTTTAATTAAAAAAGTTCCGTTCTCGAAGAATTTAAAATGAACAATCTGTTGACATAATTTGGAAATTTTTAATTAAATTATTATTGGTGTGGAAAAAAATATTTATTACAAAAAAATATTTATTATAATTTACATATATTTAATTAATAAATTTTTGGAGTGAAAATAAGGTGAAATAACTCACCTGCGGGTTATGATCATAATATATAGCAAAAGTTGGGAACAAAATGGAGACATAAGAATGGTTTGTAGGAATAATAAGTTGGTATTATTAATTTTATTAAAAATTTTTATTTAAATAAATTTCTCTAAAAAAAGCTTGCGAAAAATTAATTTTTTAAGATGTTGGGAATCATTTATCATAGTAATTGTGTTTATAAATACAACCTCTAAATAAAATCAATATTTCACTATTATTACTAATAAAATCAATCATTGATAGGATTCACACATTTTTCAACTTCCTACTCAAAAGTCAACAATTAAACATATTTCATACTTCCAAATACATCAAACTATCTCAATGGGACCCACAAACTCACTCCATCTCGACTCAACCATTCACAACTTTTCTCAACTATTTTCAACACCCAAACACACCCTAAATAATCGATCTCCTCAAACTTTATTACTTAATTAACACTAAAGTAATTATAATCTCTAACTTTTCTTTTTGCAATATTAAGGATAGTCAATCATTGATATCTTCAAAGAAAAATATTTTTATCATAGAAGAGTTATACAAAAGTAATGTCACAAACTGAAATGCCATGATTTGGTTCGTTCGACCGTAAAGTTACTTTTATCATAAAATAGATCTAACGAATCACATTAAATTACTTCAGTTTATAAGATTACTTTTATGTAATTTCTCAACACTTCTCATATTCATATATTTGCACAATTTTCACAACCCAATACATACATACGGGGACAAGTCAAACAAACAAGTGGTCAAATCGATAAATAGAAAAGGGGGGGATACAAAAACCATTCCCAAAGCATTGTTTTAGGTTGGTTTACTCTGGTTTGAGTTCCCAATCTCCACCAAATATGGCATGGTTTCTACCTAGAACATGAATGAATCAAACATGCACATCCAACAATACTATATAGGTGTCTTGCCCATCGGTTTAACTTTAGGCTGAAAAATTAGGTCAACAACATCTCAGCACACAGAGAAAAGGTTAAAATATTGAAAGTTTTATGTTTGAGAAATCCAAGTCACGGAAAAAGAGGAATGGCAAGTCGGGACAGGTTCGTCATCCCCCCATTGAATGCGTGTGCTCTATTTTATCCATTGTCTTTTGTATTTTTAACATTTCTTCCGTTACCACTTCCAAAATTTTGATCAGTGCACCCTTTAATTAAACAAGATCAAAATTTCGGGTTTAGATCCTAGATACACTTATTGTATTTATTGTACTATTTAAATTAATAATCAATCAGGGTGTATTTATTGTACTATTTAAATACACACCAATTTTATTAACAAAGTCAAAACTTATTTAAAGAATACTTTTAAAATCTAAAATTACGCAGACTGTAAGTCACTTCCTAAAATCTATTAAAGAAATTTAGTTAGTTAAACTAATTTAGAAACACTTACTCTTCCATTGAAGTAACAAAACTTGGCTTATAACATCATGAGTATCCCATTCGATCCCTACACCCTGGTAGTTCCGAACTACTGGTCTTTCTATAATTTCACTATGAGGCACCAACTCGATCTCTGCACCCAAACAACTTCCGAAATCCTTCTAGCCAACGAGCAGTAGGATTTGGGCACATTGTAAGATTCAGGCTACGTTTGGATGTTGAGCTGAGTAGAGTTCTTTATTAATAGTAGTGAGTTAAGAGGGTAGAGTAGGTTTTGTAGGGCCTATCTAAGATAAGTTTATATGTGTTTGGATGTTAAGATGAGTTTAAAAATATTTATAGAAAGTTGAAAAAGGTTGTGAATCCCACGTATAAATATGTGTTGAGTTGAAAAAAGTTGTGGGTACCATGTGTAAATAGATTTTGAGTTAAGATGAATTTAGTAATTTGAGAAGTGAATGATTGAATGTTAGACTCGATTTAAAATTAGATTGAAATGAATTGATTTCAGTTGAGTCTAATAATCAAAACGGAAAACTTACTACAAAACTTTTCAAGAGCGTATGAGTGGACAACCGGAGGCGACCATAATAACATTCTACTTGCAGAAAATTAGACATGAAGTGCCGAAGAAAAGACTAGTGAACACCACCCTTGATGGTTGTATTCATTTTAGTTAATGAAATGTTTATGTATCAAAAGAAAGGATCAGGGATCCCTGCAACCAATCCATTGCAATAAACAAACATATTACATCAAGATACAGCAATTTAAAAAAAAAAATTTTTGAGCTCAATAAATTGATTCCTACCATCCTTGTTTGATTTGTTGTAAATATTAGGTGATGTGTGGTGTAATGATTTTTAAATAATATCAAATTATGAATCAAATCATACCATATAGATAGATGTGGTGACGAGTTTACACAAAATTATAAAAATAGTGACGATTTTAGATGTAATGTAATTTACTAGCTAGGGCTGTAATCCGAATCGAATTGGTCTTTGGCTTGTCGAGCTTAGCTCGATTCAAAATACTCGAGCCCGAGCCCGAGATTTTTTTTATTCTTTACCTGGCCTCGACTCGATAAGCTAAACTCTTAACTCAAACTCGAGTTCGAATTGTTTATTTTCTTTTTATTTTTTGAATAAGATTTAATAATAAATAAATTAAATAAAAAAGAAAAGATTTAATATTAAATTTATACAACTAACAAGTAGAACCTCTATTGAATTATAAAATTTTAAAAAATTTATAAATAATTAATATCTAACTAGTTGATATTTATCCATATATTATATGTTTACATATATTATTAATACATACACTTAATATGATATCATAGATCTATTTCATATATGGTTTTCACATGCTACTAAATGAAATTATTAAATTTTATCAACTAATTATTATACAAATTATAAAATATACTTATGAAGTATATTCACTATATAAATATAAGTAATTAGATTTCATATTATATATTTAATTATAAAAATGGTATGCTGATATTATTAGCTAATATATATATATGTAGGTGTATGTATATATTTATCATTATATAAATGAGTTTTAATCGAGGCAAGGCGCTAACGACTCGACTTGAGCATAAACAAGCGAGCCTTAACGAGCAAAATAGCGGGTCTTAACGAACCATAGCCAAGTCGAGTTGAGTTTTGTCGAGTATGTGTCATTTACAAATTGAGCGGATATCTACTTTCATGAATGAGTTTTTTTTTTCCCTCCATAAATCGAGTTCGATTTAAGTTTAACCAAGTGAGTACTGAGTAGACTATCGAATAAACTGATTCATTTATAGCCATATTTACTTATAGATAAGGCATTGCTAGGGCCACTCCCCTACAATTTCTACCGAGAAGTACAAAAGATAATTTTTTATTTTGTATTTTTTAACCATTTCTAAACCCTTTTAAACATTTTAAAAAGATAAAAAAAAAATACACAAATTCATTTAAAAGTGTTATAAACCAACTTGTATAACCACCTTTAGCCGTCATACTAGTCGTCAAATACGACGGCCCGATGCCTCCTTTGTACTCCTATATATATGGATATCCTTCAAGGCTTTCATTAAGAATTCTAAAACAACTCTCTCTTTTCATTAGTTATATAGGGGGAGTGTTATAAACATTTGTATAACCACACATAGCCACTAATTAAGACCATTAAACCACCAACAAAGACCAATCTTTAGCCACTAATTAAGACCATTGAGCCATTAATTAAGACCTATCTTTAGCCATCAATAGTGACTTAAGCTACACTTACCCCTTTGTACTCATATATATATGGGTATCATTCCCTTGTATATGCATCAAGTTTTGTATTGAAGAACAACTCTTTCTCTTGCAATATTCTCTTTCTCTTGCAATATCATTTCTCTTTTAGTTTCATAACACGTTATCAGCACGACCTGCTCTCTCGCTGCTCTGGACCTCCCAGCCATCCCTGTCTTGAACGCAAAGCCAAAAGGATTTCGATTCTATAATTTCCCGAATCAAATTTGCTAGCTATCACTTTCCTAAATCATCGATCTTCCCCCACTGCTACTCGATCAGTGGTTACCAATCTCTGCTTCTTGTATTCGATCTCTAATCATCAATCCTACCCTTCTACAAACCTTTTTTCTCTCAGAAAATGGATTCCAGCTGATTTCTCTCGTCGTCTTCTTCCCTTGTTTGTTTATCTTTCATATCCATGGTTTTGGCCACGATTCCTCTATCTCTATGTTACGAAGATTTGTTCTCTAGCTGCCACGACTCGTGGTTCAGCTACAGAAACATCAACAATATTGGTTTTCCTTTCTGGGGAGAGAAACGACCCGATTGTTGTGGATATCCAGGATTGAAGCTCAACTGCGATAGAAGCGTTGCCACCATAGAGATCATGAACGTGGTGATTGGGGAAAAAGGCATTCTTGGTGGTGTACGTGCACACAGGCTTGTGATCGATCAAGGAGATCTCTGGCGAACCTAATCACGAGAAAATTTCCAGTGAGGCTTTTTGAACTAGACCACCAGCAAAGATGAGTAGCCATTGGTGAAGAGGCTCCAAGAGTCACGACCGAGTCACCAACGACGACAAGGAGAAGACGAGGACGACATCGCAGAGATCTGAGAGGCGATTGGTGAATTACCAGGAGTTTCCGGAGTATATGAAGGACAACGAGTATATTTTGAACTATTACCGGTGCTAGTGGCCGCTAAAGCACGCGCTGCTCAGCCTTTTCGCTTGGCACAATGAAACTCTGAACATCTGGACGCATCTGGGGGGGGGGTTTATTATATTTGCGGGATTGACGGTGATGAGTTTAATGGAGAAGGCGGAAATTGGATGCCTGCTTGGGAGTTGGTCCAGGGTTCCCATACCCAAAACGTTGACGAACATCTCCGACGAAATATTTCCGCACGAAGTTCTGTTGATTCTGAAGCTTGTGGTCTTCTACTTCAAGTAAGTTTTTCAATATATTATTGGCAATCCCCAAGGTGAGTATTAAAGATTATATTCATTATTATTACTTGATTAAATTCTCTATTTATTCACATAGTTTATATACCAGTTTTTTTTTAATACTTGTTATGAATTATTGATGATAATATTCATCTTGGAATAGAAATTGAGCATCCCTGAAGGATCGCTCTAAACCAATAATTTTATTGAGTATCTCATAATAAAGGATCTATTGATTCTGTGAGATAGTCTAAATGAGTGATACGTATACCAAAAGCTCATTATGATTAATGCACCTGAAGTTGCATAATTGAAATTGTGTAGAGAAAAGCCACTAAAGAATATATGTTTAAATTGAACGCCTCGAATGTGCTCCTTAAGTAGCAATATCGAGTGCAAAAGTTCATAATATATTCTAAATTTATATCTGGTTTTCTAGTGGCTAACCAAAAGAATGAGATTTTGCTAAGAAATCATTAGTCACGTCTTACTAGTTCCACATCATTCCCTGAAGTGAATGGTATTGGATTTATATCATTCTCAGAATAGAATGATGCATTGTTTTCAAAGAAACCAAGAGATTGGACGTGGTGATGAATATCTTTATAGTACTTCTATGATTTCGAGTCAGAAGCTCGTATTAGAAAAACTATTAGCTTTCTCTTTGAGATGATATTATACAACTATTTATTCAAAATATTTATATGCTTTTCATGATTATCTTGATCATCCAAAATCAATTATGATAAGTCGAATAATTTTCATATGGACGTCTATAAAAGAACCAGAAGATTCTTTTATTATAAAGTCTTCCCACTATGAGTGGAAAGAAAAATTTGCTAGAAGCAAATAAAATGAAATAATTCGACGTTATCTTGATTATCATAGGTGAACTAGAAGTTTAGATGATAATTAATTTATGGATGCAATAAGATAAAAAGGTCTCATATTCTAGCTGCTAAAATCTCAGCGAAGATTGAAGTCCTCGTAGGACAATTAAGAAATTTAGTAGTCTAATGAACATAAGAAATGTATAAAAGCGTGTGAGACCTATTGATACAAATGATAAAGTATCCCGAAGGAGAAAAGCACAAAGAAAAGAAATTGGTGCTCCAGAAAAGGCCGCACTCACAAAACAAGCAATAAGATCTATCCAAACTTTCTATACAAAATTCTCTCATAATAAAAACTCCTGAAGAGTACCTCTTGAAGAGAATTTTCATGAAATGTCTTCCCTTGAAGAGGGACAGGAACCTGAAAATAACGAGATCTCAATACATTTTATGAGTAATGGAAAAATTCTGGATAAAAATAAAACCGTTGTCGATAACGTATTTTCATATAAGATGGCACTTGACATTACCAGAAGTAATGAAGAAAGTGAGCCAAGAAGCGTCGAAGAATACCGACGTAAAAATATTGGCCAAAATAGAAATAAACAATTCTTGCAGAATTGATATCACTAGTAAAATGTGATGCATATGGATTTGTAGTCCAAACATCTAAGAGGTGATGCTTGTTGAATATCAGTGTGTATTTGTATAAAGGAAATGAAAATGTGATATTTAAATCATTAGTATATTTCCTGTAGAAATAATCTTGATATGCTTTTGAAGTTGATGAGATTATATTGAGATTTGTATTAGCTTGATAATTACCGAGAGTTTGGGTATGCATGATTAACTGCATATTTATATGGATCACTAGATATGAAATGCATGAAGCATATAGTCCTGAAGTACCTATTCTTTTTTTTTTTTTCTAAACAAGCAAGATATATTATATATAAGAATACCTAGCAGAGTACAAATACAAAGTTCAAGGGGGATCAAAAAGAAAGAAATGGAAAGAGCCATCTAAGGGTATGCTTCCAAAAACAAGATTGGTTGCTGCCCATTGCGCTACAGAATGCGCGCATTGATTAGCAGATCGATGAATTTTGACAAAACTCCAAAGCGGATTACTCGCATACAGATGTTGAATATCCTTGATGATATTGGAAATATACCAGTTTGGAGCAGAAAGTTGATCAGATATAGCTGAAATAACCAGTTGCGAATCTCCTTCAAAAAAAACTTGAGTGTGTTTGGATGAAGCCGCAGTTTTAGTGGCTAGGAGAGTTGCTGTTGCTTCAGCGACAAGAGGGTTCTGGGACTGGATCTTTTTAGTTTGAATGCTCTGAAAATTACCTCTATGATCTCTGCAGACAACTGAGATAGCGGAGAAAGAATCTCTAACTGCAACATCAAAAGAGTAGCTCAAGAAATTTGGTGGTGGAGACTTCCATATTGCTTGCTTGTCCTTTTGCTTTGTATTCCAAGAGTCTTTGTAATTGAGGTAGATATGATTCAGTTGAATTTTTGCTTCATCAATATTGAATTGAAGTTGGTTGTGCACTATGTCATTTCTTTGTTTCCATATAAAGTCTAAAGATATGGCTGCAAAAAGTTGAAAGGAATGAATCTCTGAAGCTTGAAGGCCTAACTCTGCATGTGGAGAAATGATCATTTTGATCCAATCTGAAATTGAGGAAATCAGGAGAGCTTCTAAATTTAAAGGCCAAGAACTTTGACTCCATAGAATTCTCACTATTGGGCATCTAATAAAGAGATGAAGTGTATTTTCTTCGGCTTGATTACACATCGGGCATTCATTTGAAGCTGAGGTTGAAATAACTTCATTCACTCTTGCTCTGGTTGGAAGAATATTCCATAGTAGTTTCCATATCAATAGCTTGTGCCTTTCATGAATTTTCAATTTCCATAAAGACTTGAACAAACTTTGTGAAACAGGTTGGTATGAAGATTCTTGCCCATTGGTAATTACCTGATATGCTGTTTTAACAGAGAATTTTCCATTCTGAGATGGGGCCCATACTATTTTATCTTGAAAATGTGAGAAGATTGGTAGAGGGATTTTCAAAATTTCTGTAGTGCTCTCTTGCTCAAATAAATCTTGCATCTTCCTTGTATCCCAGTGTCTAGGATTACCTATAATGAGGTCTGAGACCATAAGATCTGGATGAGCTTGATCCATTCCCTGCAATGAGATTGGCTTAAAGTTCTCCTTAGTAGGTATCCATGGTGATGCCCATATGTTGGTTGTGAGACCATTATTAATCTGAATACATCTTCCTTTAGTAATTGTGTCTCTCGTTTGAAGAATACCTTTCCAAAAAAAAGAATCTGATTGGCGTTGTTGAACTTGCAAGAAATCTGATGTTCTGAGATATTTTGATCTTAGAATTTCATACCATAGACCAGGCTGTCTTTCACACATTTCCCATCCTGTTTTTGCAAGAAGAGCTTGATTCATGTTTGTCATTTGTTGTAGTCCAAGGCCACCTGAAATTTTTGGTTTGCAAATGGATTTCCATGATTTGAGAGTCAGATTATGGGTCTTGTCTTTTGGAAAACCCCACCAAAAGTTCTTGAAGCTTGTGTCTAGGATCTTACAGACTGTTTTAGGGATCAGAAAGGTTGTCATGCTATATGTGGGAATAGAACTTGCTACTGATCTGATTAGCATTGTTCGGCCCGCCTGTGATAAGATTTTCATTTTCCATCCTTTTAACTTTTTCTCCACTCTGCTTAGAAGCTCTTTGAAGTTTTCTTTCTTGTTTCTGCCAAAAGTAGTTGTGAGACCCAAATACTTCATTTTTCCAGAAGAGACTTTGTATGGAAGCCTATTTTGAATATCTGCCTTAACTGCATTGTTGACATTTCTTGTAATGAAGATTGTGGATTTCTGCATGTTGATCTTTTGGCCTGACCATTGTTGGAATTTGGTTAAATTTTCTGAAATTGCTTGGGCGTTGTTTGCAGTTGCCTTTGCGAAAATGATTGTGTCATCTGCAAATAATAAGTGTGAGACTGGTGGGCTTTGCCTGCTTAATTTGATTCCTTCCAAATTTCCTCTTGCTTCTTCTTTTAAAAGGATCCTTGATAGAACTTCTGTTACAAGAATGAAGAGAAAAGGGGATATTGGGTCTCCTTGTCCTAATCCCCTTTGAGAGTTGAAGAAACCCCTTGGTGAGCCATTAATAAGAATAGAAAAAGTAGCTGTGGTGATGCATTCTTTAACCAGATTAATCCAGTTTTGGCTGTAACCGACTAAACTCATTACCTTGAATAAGAAATCCCACTCGACCATGTCAAAAGCTTTTTCCATATCAAGTTTGAGGGCCATCAATCCTTTGTTTCCTTTTTTTTTCTTTAGAAGGTGAAACAGTTCATGAGCTATGATAGTATTTTCCTTTATGTTTCTACCTGGGACAAAAGCTGTTTGCAAAGGAGATATAATGGTATCTAAGGTTAGCTTGAAACGATTGGCCATTATTTTGGTGATAATTTTGTATATGACATTGGTAAGGCTAATGGGTCGGTAATGGTTGGGTTATTTGGATTTGGAATTTTTGGGATAAGAGCAATATTGGTATGATTGATTTGTTTCAGTAGTTTACCCCTTCTGAAAAAATTCTGCACTGCTTCCACTACATCTTTGTGTATGACGCTCCAATAATGCCTAAAAAACAATGCTGTCATACCATCAGGGCCAGGTGCTTTATGGTTAGGGATTTGTTTGAGGGCCCCAACTATTTCTGCTTCATTTGGAACTGCTAGAAGATTGACATTGTCTTGGTCTGTGATTTGCTTCTCAAAAAGATCTTCTAAACTTTCCGGGAAAATTGGCTTTGAAGAAGCATAAATGGATTGAAAATGACTAATAAAAGTATTTTCAATAAGAGTATGATCCATGGACCAATTACCTGGGCCTAATTTGATGGTGTCGATTGAATTTCTCCTCCTTCTGAATGTTGTTGATAAGTGGTAGAATTTGGTGTTAAGATCAGTTGAAGTAAGCCATGCTATTCTTGACTTTTGACGCCACAAAGATTCCTCATGTTGTCTTTGTTTGTGAAGCTTGTGTTGAAGCTCTTTCTCTTTTTCCTGGTTGTACTCACCAATCGGTTTGCTTTGAATATCTATCAAATCTGTTTCCAATTTTTGAATATTGTCCTATATACGACCAAAGTGATTCCTATTCCAAAATTTGAGAGCTTCTTTTGTAGATTTGATTTTCTGACAAAGAATATAAGCCGGGTTTCCCTGAAAAGCTTTGTTCCATGCTTGTCTGATAATGTTATGACTAAGCGGTTCATGAGTCCAGAATTCCTCAAATTTGAAAGAAGATGCATGCTTCTGATTGTTGATTGTGTTTAGCAAAAAAGGGTGATGATCCGATGCTGATGATGCCAAGTGTTGTAAAGATGCATCAGGGAATAAAAGTCTCCAATCTTGATTTGCTATTGCTCTGTCTAATCTTTTCCTGATGAGAGCCAAACCGCTTCTATTATTAGACCAAGTGTATTGAGGGCCCGAATAACCAATGTCAATGAGGCCGTGTTTGTCCATGATTGCTTTGAGTCCTCGGTTGCTATTGGTAATAAAAGGTCGTCCCCCATACTTTTCATTTTGATTGATAACATCATTGAAATCGCCGATACATAACCAAGAGCCATGAAAAGCTTGATGAATAGAGTCTAGGTGACTCCAAAAAGATGCTTTTTGGTGCTGTTGTGTAGGAGCGTATACATAAGTAAGTAACCATGGATGATAGGACGGATCAGAATACACCAAAACAGAAAAAGCATTCATATTCAGATTGATCAGTTCTAAGTCCAAACCCGGTCTCCACATAAGTAACAAGCCACCTTTTTTACAAACAGCAGGAAAACAAACATAAAGATGGAAACCTAAACTATGTACAATAGAAATGGTGCGATCATCCGACACCAAGGTTTCCGACAAAAAAACTACATCAGGATTATATTTCTTAATATTAGCCCTTAGGTTTCTGATTGCATTGGGTCGGACTAGGCCCCTGCAATTCCAAGCCAGTGTCCTCATTTGGCTGTTGGAGGCATTTTAAAGCTTGCCTCGCTAGCTAATTTGGATTTGCTGTGAGAATGAGTAATTGGCTTACTATACGGATTCAGCCTTCCTTTGCCTTTTGATTTTTTTTCTTTGCCTTTTGTTCCTGATTGCATGTCCATGAGAGTGAGGGCTGTTGTAGATTCTTTTGAAAACATTTTAACTATTTCATCCACTTGCTCTAGTTTCACTGTTTTGTTGAGGTGCTGTGATTTCCTGGTGGGTTCAGAAAATGACTCTGGATCATGTGGCCTTTTAAAAGGAAGAAGAACTTGAGACTGAGATTGGATGGACTTTTGGTTGTGATGTTCCTCTTGAGTTGGCAAAGGTGAAATATCTTCAGGTGTGCCCATAATAAAATCTGTTTCAGTTGGTGTATCCAAAAGTGCTACCGAATTATCCACTGTCATTGAACTTGAGTCTTCTAGCAACTGAATTGTAAGATTGGAATGAGTTGGAATTTTTTCTGGAATAGGAGCATGAATTACCGTGGATATGCAGTGGTCTAAAGATTTAGCTAACGGAGCAGTAGAAGGAGTAGTCTTAAAACCTTGCTTCACGTTAGAATCTTTCAGATGATGGAATTCGGCGGACTTAAGATGATTTGAGGTAGGCCGGCTTATAGAAAAGTCATTCGGGCTCTTAAAATGAGGACATGTCTCAACGGGCTTGAATGAGTTGATATTGGCTTGATGGGCTGTAGAAGGTCCGGGCCCAGACATTTTAAGAGGCTGAAGGCTCTTATAATCCTTGAAGGCAGAATATATTCTCTCCCATTGAGCATTCCATGGTTTATCAGTTACTTCCGTCGGCAAGGTATCAGCTTGATAATCCACATGTTCAGCTGTCCCTTCCTTTACCTGCTTTCCTGATACCAGATTTGAAGACAAAAGGGATATTTTACTTCGCAGAGAGGTATGGTTGTGGGATTCGGTCGGTGGCTCTTCCACAGTGAAAATATTTATTCTTCTGGTTGGGGAAGTTAATGCTCTTTCTGTACTGTAGCAGACCAGATCTTGAGGAATTGCTGGGTTCGTGGCTTTGAAGGTTTCCGACTGATTTTTAGTGGCCGATGTTGATGGGGCAAGATGAATCCAGCCTTGGTTATTTTTCTTCACCACCGTAGATCCTCTTTCAGTAAGATCTTGCTGACCTCTCATTGAAAATAGATTCGGATGTTGTTGTTGAACATTGGTTGATTGCTCTCTGTTTTGATTACCATAAGGACTACTTTGACTGGAAATATTTCCCATGAAATCAGTTTCTGTTTGTTGCCCATGACCTGTTTGTTGAAAAGCCTGAGATAAACCTTGGTAGTTGTTGTACTCGGCTTTGATCCAGGGGCCATATATTAACCTCATCGTAGGCGAACTTAGAAATCCACAGAAGACTTGGGAATGATCGAGTCTACCACATGCATAACAGAAGTCTGGAAGTTTTTCATATTTAAAGGCTATCCATATTTCAGATTTGTCTAATCTTGGCATCATAAAACCTTGCTGTAATGGCTTAGTGACATCAATTTCAACCTTAAGCCTGATGAATTTTCTGAAGGCTAGTCCATAAAGAGGATCTTCTTCCACTTTGATTAAAGTTCCAAGTGCTCGCCCTATTTGAATAGCATTGTCTAGAGTAATATAATCCAAGGGCAGTCCATGAATTTGCACTTGGAATGGAGCATGATTTAAATTTATTTCATTGAGAGTAGCCCCAGTTGGCCACGGTTTGAGAACCAGAAGATGCCCTTTAAAATTCCAAGGAGCTTGATTGAGGACTCTAAGTTTATCTTGGGTATTTCGAAATGTGAAGATAAAACTGTTTGTTTCCATATCTTCAATAAGGAAATTTTGTATGAAGTTCCATGATGCTTTGATGCATGAATGTATTGCAAATTTGTTTAAAGGCCTATCGGCTACCAACCTGCCTATCAGAATTTTGTTTGAAATGTTTTGAGCTGTTGCTGTCGCTGGATGTAGGTTGAGATCATGCCATGAGAGAGCAGCTGTTTGGGAAATGAGGGAATCCAGATCCATCTTTGCTTCTATTGTAGTGGTTTTCTTGTTTTTGGATGAAATGTAAAACGGAAATGTAGCAACAGTAAGTGCAGAAAAAGTGAAAACGCCTCCTAGTTAGAGAAAGTCTAACTTCTCACTAGCCGGCCCATGAAACCCCCTGAAGTACCTATTATATCAAGTCTCAAAAATTCTTATATGATCTAATACAATCTAAACGCATGTGGAACAAGCTATTTTCCATATATTTTCAGTATTTATATTAACTTTTATTGCAGTTTATATAGATGATTTAAATGTCATTGAAGCTCCAGAAGAGCTTATAAAAACTGCACATATTTGAAATATAAATAGAAACCCTTTTGGCTTCAAGGGGGAGATGAATGAAATTATTAGTTCTGAAATACCGTATCTTAAATGTAATTAGTATTTCAGATTCATATTACGGTTTTGTAACAAATGTGCATTATTAAATGAGAAATAAAATGGAGCACACAGAACATCTACCAGAAGATAGAAACACAATATGAATATTTGTGAGATATTATTTTATTATCTCGAAATAAAATTACAGAAATTTGAGACTTTTCACCTCATTCTTTAAACGATCTTGCGCTTCAAAAATTTGCATGGCATCTCTGTCTAAAGGAGTAGGCAATCGAAAAGAAGACTTAAGCAAGGATTTTAATTTCCTATTCTCTTACTTTATTGCTTCTATCTTCATGTTAGACTCCAGAAGAAGTCGCTGAAGGATAGAAATTTTCTCATTGAGTTTGTCAACATCATAAGTTTTGGATTGTAGTCGTTGAGAAAATGCGATAATAGTTGATGAGTATCGGGTACCGAGACTCACAAGCTCGTAGATAGCTTCAACATCTGACTTATTAGTCAGATCATTATTGTATTGCACTATAGCACCTATGGTAGAAGCAGAAACAACTGGTGAACAAGGTGTAGAATACCTCATATATTGGTTACGAGAAGATTACTGAGCCATTGCAGAGTAAGAATGCAGAGAGAGATTGCAGAGTAAGAATGCAAACTAATTACAGATAAGTAAAGAATTTGTGATGCGAATGAATATGACCTGAATATTTTTTTTATAGAGAAAATTATGAAAGGAAAGACAAAGCATCTCTATTGCTTCACAGCTTTCCTCGTAAATCATCTCTTTACAAGAGACGAGATGTAGCATCATAGCCTTGCGGTGCCTGACAGCTATAGAAGAGCTATAAAATTCTGCGGTGCTTGTCTGGTCTAAAAAAGGTGGCCACTGTTTTTGTTGAATATGGAGGTTGACAGCTTAATTTTGATGACTTCTCCACTAACTATGTTATTTACAAGAACTTCAGAAGAGCACAACTCCAGAAGAATAGTGAATTTAATGTTAAAACGATCTTGAATCAATATGGTAAATTTGTTTACCAAAACATTACCAACCGCATCATTTAAAGAGTTGGTACACAATATTGAGACGCATCAACCAAAGACCTTTCATTATAAAGTCTTGAAGAACTTTTATATGGACAAAGCTCATCCCCTGAGTACTCCAATGGTTGTTCAATCATTTGATGTGCAGAAAGACCCATTTCATCCTTGTGAAGACGATGAAGAAATTTTTGGTCCTGAAGTACCTTATCTCACTGCAATTAGAGCCCTGATGTATCTTGAAAATTGCACTCGATCTGATATTGCATTTTCAGTTAATTTAATTGCAAGATATAGTTCTGTACCAACTCGAAGATATTGGAATGATATTAAACATGTCATTCGTTACCTCCGAGGTATGATTGATATGGAATTATTTTATCAACATGGATCAAGTCCACAATTAGTTGGATATGCGGATGCAAGTAATCTTTCAGATTCACACAGAGCGATCATTGCATTTCATGATAAGAAATGTGAAATTGATGTCAAGCAGATACGATCAAGTGATAATTTGGCAAATTTATTCACTAAGGCATTACCAACTGCAACATTTAAGAAGATAGTGCAGAACATTGAAATGCGAAAACTTGAAGACCTATTATCATGCACTTTTTAGGGGGAGTAAAGTCTTGAAGACTTGTGCTGATTGTACTCTTTTTCCTTCGTTAAGGTTTTATCCCACTAGATTTTCCTTTGCAAGGTTTTAATGAGGCAATCTTAAACCACTTGGCGATATACATGAATATTGTACTTTTTTTCCTTCGTCATTGGTTTTTTTTCCCACTGGATTTTTCCTTGACAAGGTTTTAACGAGTTATATTCTTTATATGTGGTAATCTAAAGGGGGAGTGTTACAAACCAACTTGTATGACCACTTTTAGCCGTCATACTAGCCGTTAAATACGACGGCCCGTAGCCTCCTTTGGACTCCTATATATATGGGTATTCTTTAAGGCTTTCATTAAGAATTTTAAAACAACTCTCTCTTTTCATTAGTTATATAGGGGGAGTGTTATAAATATTTATATAACCACACATAGCCACTAATTAAGACCATTGAACCACCAACTAAGACTAATCTTTAGCAACTAATTAAGACCATTGAGCCATTAATTAAGACCTATCTTTAGCCATCAATGGTGACTTAAGCTACACCTACGCCTTTATACTCTTATATATATGGGTATCATTCCTTTGTATATGCATCAAGTTTAGTATTGAAGAACAACTCTTTCTCTTGCAATATTCTCTTTCTCTTGCAATATTATTTCTCTTTTAGTTTCATAACAAAAAATACTTACTTAACAATTATATAAGAAAAAGGAAATTGGTAGCTTTTGTCGGGATGCATCACTTTCCTTATAGATAAAAGAGTGAAAATTCTAGGAAATTCTGTCCAAAACATTTAGGAACCACCATCGAAACACCAGTCTCCAAATTACACATTCTCAGTGATTTCATTATTCACGTATTCTCTGATTTCATATCCTTTTTTGTCTTTCACAATCAAATATATATAAGTAACACAAAATCAGCCTCCCAAAATGGGTCTTAACCAATTTATTAGCATTTAGCGCTTTCTTGAAAATTTTAGATAAAATAAATGAGTAATATTAGATAAAATTGTGGAGTGTACAAGTATCACGCATAACTTTTGATAAAAAATGGGATTCATTATTAAAAAATTAATTCTTTTTTCTGTAGATTTTATATTTACTAACTTTTTTCAAAATAATTACACAACACTTACGCACCACATAATTATAAATATTATTTCTCAAAATAAATCTAAGAAATTTATTAGTTTAGAGGCTTACAGTGCAAATAAAAAGAAACTCTTTATTATTATTATTTTTTTGGTCAATTCAGCAACAAAAAACAAAATAAATAAATAAAAACATTGAAAGCAAGACAAGAGGTTTAAAGTAGGTGAAAAGTAATAATAAAGTAATGAATAGTAATAAAAATAGGTAAAAAGTAAGGAATAGTAATACAAGTAAGTGAAAAGTAATATTAAAGTAATAAATAGTAGTGATAAGTGTTGAGAAGAGTTGAAGTACTCTTGGTACCCAAATGCAGCGTTAAGCATGTTGTACAAATAATGTGGGGTCCACCTCCGGATACAAGTAACTCATTCATTTCTTCTATTTGTTTATTGGCCAATAAGAAATACTGAAATAGTGTTTCGAATGTATGTTCCAAATTTTATTTTTTTTAACTGAGTGATTAAAGAAAATTTTTTAAATAATGTTGTGACTTTTGTAAAATGTTTATGATGATTAAAAAAGTATATAAAAAAAGAAAAATAAAAAAATAAAATATATAATTCAGAATGTATTTTTGAGCGATATTTTCAGTGACTCTAAAAGGAATCTATTAAACATATCCTCTACATCAGTTTTCCTGTTCAGTGTGCGTCAGTGTCAGATCACATGCTCACATTCTTGTTCACTCCATGGTTATATTAAATATTATTTTCCTGCAAGTTATGGCTAGAGTGGGAAAATAAATAAATCGTGAACTGGTAAATCGGATCGGATTAGGCTAGGTCGAACCGGTCTGATATCAAATTTAGTTCAATTTGATACTGGTTTTATTTTTTTAAAAAATCGATCAAAATCGATTCAGTTTTGATTTTTCTTTTTCTAAAATCGAACTAGATCGGTTCATATATACATATTTTAGTTTTTTATAGTGTATATAATTTTTATATATAATATATAATTATATATAAAATAGTTTTATATTATAAGATAAATTACTAATTAATATAATATTAAATTTAAAATTTTATATCACTATAGTTTATTGTATTTATAGTAATACTAATATTATATAGTGCATATTAATAGTTATACTAATATTATATCATTATAAGACTAAGTGTATCCTCTCTAACTTTCTGTTAGAGGTGGAGTTTTTGCGTGGGAAAGGCTGGTGAGGTAGTTATTGTAGAAAGCTTGCTAATGCAAGATGGTGACGACGGGGGAAGGCATGAAAGGACTGGAAGGTCTGTGGGAGAACCTCAGGCTGACAGAGAAGGAGAGCTCACTAATTGGGCTTGGTGGAATGGAAGAAAGGATGCGAGAGAAAGGAGGGAAGAGTCTGGTTGGGAAGATCTATATTGATAGACAGATTGGGAGGGAGTTTGTGGAATCCACGATGGCGAAGATTTGGAGGGTAAGCAAGCCGACAAGGTTCCAAGAGATTGGGATAAATACATTCATTATCTCATTCTCAACTCTTGCAGACAAGGACAGAGTACTGGATGGAAGACCATGGTTATTCGATTCGATAACCACTTGTTTGCACTCAAACTGTTTGATGGATTGGCTCAAGCACATTTCATAATGTTTGAAATCGAAGTATTTTGGATAAGAATGCTGAACTTGCCTTTGGGAAGCATGAATGAGGATTGTGGAAAAATGATTGGGAATACGGTGGGCAAGGTCTTAAAGGTAGATGTTCCTGAGGATGGAATTGGATGGGGCAGCTCTTTGAGGGTAAGATTTGAGATTCCAATTCAGCAAGCTATTACAAGAGGGCGTATGGTTGCTGTTGAAGGTAAGAAAGTTTGGGTGAGTTTTAAATATGAAAAACTGCCTAGATTGTGTTTTGAGTGTGGACTCATGATTCATGATAATTCTGGTTGTTTTAAGGTAGATGGGGGAAGGGGAAAGGGGTCTCAGTATGGGGCCTAGCTTCGGGCAGAGAAAAACACCAAGGGAACTTTCTGGAGGAGTGATTCCTTTAGAAGAAATAAGAGTGGTTCCCAATCATGGAGTAGTGAGAGTGAGGGAGGGAGAGATAGATGGGGTAAGGAGGTGAGTGAGAAGGAAGGGGATATTAGAGAAGATGAGATGGTGGGGGAGGTTCTGAGAAAAGAGGGAGGGGTTAAAGGAGGATGTGAAAATGATGAAGTAAGTTTTAATGAGAGGAGTAGGGTAGAGGAAGAGGTATGTGAGGTTGTATGTGATAGAATGGGCATTGAAAATTCCAAAAATGAAAAGGAGGGAGGAGAGGTTAAGGGGTCTGAATCCATTAACAAAGGGGTGAACATAGGAGAATTAATGGTGCTGAAGAAGGGAGGAGAGGATGAGGAGATTGTAGAAGAAATGCTAACTATGAAAGGGGGTAAGAAGGAGAGGGTGAGTGAGAAAGAGGGGAAGAAAATTGAGGGGGAGAAAAAATTACAGAGCAGTGAGAATGGAAAGGTGGAAGATAAAAGCGTGTATGGGGGGAGATGGAAGAGGAGGGCAAGTGAAAAAGGCATTAGTCATGTTACTAAAACCTTGAAAAGTACTAAGAGGAAGATGCAAGTAGAAGGTATGGAGTGGGGAGGTAATATAGGGGGTCTGAAAAAGATTAAAGCAGAGAAAAGGGGGAGAACAGTTGAGGTAACAAATGTATTGGTGGAGGCTGTGAGGCAGCCCCACCAACAGCCATGAAAATCTTAAGTTGGAACTGTCGGGGGCTGGGCAATCCTCAAACAGTTCATTTCCTTTATGTAACAGTAAGGGAAACTAGGCCTGATATTGTTTTTTTGATAGAAACTAGAATGACAGTTAATAAAGGTAGAATGTTGTTGAAGAAGATGGGTTTTGATGGTTGTGTGGGAGTGGACTCGAGGGGATTGAGTAGGGGTCTTCTACTTCTGTGGAGGATAGAAGAGATGGTGGATTTGATTAATTTTTCCCATAGACACATCAATTGTTGGATTGATGATGGAAATGGGGGGAATAAATGGTTGCTTACTACTTTCTATGGGCATCCAGATTCGAGTAAAAGGCAAGTTTCTTGGGATCTCTTGTCATCTTTTGATCCTGGACATCTTAAGGGGAAGTGTTGAGTAACAGTGAGAAACAAGGGGGAAGGGATAGGAGAGAGGATCAAATGGAGGCATTTAGAAGAGTGCTAGAAGGTGGAGACCTAACTGACTTGGGTTGGAGGGGGAGTAAATTTACTTGGTGTAATGGGCATGTGGATGGCTATGTCATAAGAGAAAGGCTAGACCGAATGGTTGCTAATCATTGTTGGAGAAATAAATTTCAGGAGGTTAGAGTAGACATTTTGGCAACTGTATGTTCAGATCACTATCCTGTGGTACTAAATGCAAACTGGGCAGCAAGTAGGGGTGGTGTGAGAAGGGGCCACAAGTTTAAGTATGAGTTAAGCTGGGATGTGGGGGATGGGTGCAGGGAAGTTGTGAAGGAAGTATGGGAGAGAGGTAGAAGAATAATGGGGCCACAAGAGAAAATTCTAAATAAATTGGCAGGGTGTAGAGGGGCTTTGAGTCAATGGAGTAAAAAGAATTTTAAGGGGGGAGAAAAAGAGATAACAGAGAAAATTGATGAACTAAAGAAACTGCAGGAAAGTGAATGTATTTCACAGTTAGCTCTAATAAAAGCAAAAAGTAAGGAAGTTGAGGAGTTGTTGGAAAGAGAGAACTTGAAATGGAAGATTAGAGCCAAGAGACATTAGTTACAACAGGGAGACAGAAATACTAGGTTTTTTCATACTTGTGCAACTCAAAGAAGAAGAAAATGTGCAATTGTAAAAATTGATGATGTGGAGGGTAAGGAGGTGCAGGGTGGGGAACAGCTTGAGAAGGCATTTAGAGAATATTTTAGAGGGATTTACACTTCCTTAAATCCTACTATAGAGCAAGTGGAGTGCTGTGTTGGAGGGGTGGAGCAGAAAATTGATAATGAGAAGAGGAGAAGGATGGAGAGACAGTTTCTACATGAAGAAGTGGAAATGGCTTTAAAGCAAATGTCCTCTTTAAAATCACCTGGACCTGATGGTTTTGGGGTGAGTTTTTATAAAAGTCATTGGGAGGTGATTGGAAAGGAGAGGGTAGAGGTGCATCATGACCCTCCTTCACAAGATAGCGTCCAGGTTCTCATGGAGTAAGCGGAGGCAACCATGGGGGTTGGCTGCTTGTCTTCAGATCTGTAGACTACTCCCCCTTAACATCAGGTCTACTTCTACCACATCGAGCAGTCAATGCCCATCTAGGGCACCAGATGGCATGGACTAGAAGCTTGACATGGCCTTTTTCTCGACTTTCCTGGATTCTGTACCCGTGAGTCTTTTGATGGCACCAAAGGGATCCCATCGGCTACTGCTTCATGTCCACAACCTCCAGAGGTGAGATGCCTACATTCTGCTCAACCTTTAGGGACTTGCCCCAAGGGACCAACCGGTCGTGGTCATGGGTGGAGAGGAACTTTCTTCGCCTCCCCCTTGCTCTCGGGGTGTTGAAGTGGAGGCTCCTATTGGGTACCATGATAGTGGTAGGACGTCGAGATCCCCAGGTGGCAAGGCCCAAGTAGGAGGCATGGTGGAGCATCCAGCAGTGGTGGGATCTCCGATCGCAAGGGAGGTTGATGCCAAGGAGGGCGTTGGTTCCCCCTAGGCTCCCCTTTCCTAACCCCATCGGGTGGGCTAGTTGGACTAGTGCAGTTCTCACGAAGGGAAAGGTGGGGTGGTGTGGGGGTGTTTGGGGCTATCTTGAGGAGGGGTGCCACCCGAGTTGAAGCTGTTTAGGAGATAGTCAGCCGATTGAGAGGAATCTTGTCCCCGGTATGCCTTATTCCTTTGCGATGTATGTTGGCTGATGTACTCTGTCTTCCCCTTCTCAAAGTTTTGCTGCTCACGTGTACCAGGGAATTATAGAGTTCTCACCTTCACGATTGGATCACTTACCTCAAGGACAAACTGGTCGGAAAGGACGAGGACATGAGTTGCCTCAAGAGTGAAGCCCAAGATCTCAGGAACCCAAGTTTGCGGAGCTGAGGGAGCAATGTTAAGGCTATGACGAGGTTGTTTGAGGGATCAAATATTTTTTTCAAAACTTGGAAGAGCAGTGCTCCCAGGAATTAGACAAGCGAGAGTAGCTCAAGGATGAGGTCGAGTCGTAAGACCAATTGAACGCAGGCCTTAATGACTCCCTCTGACGAAATCTTGAGGAAAGCAGGTATTGGACGGAGAAACTTAGGTCCTTTAGATCAGAGTTGGGTTCAGCCCAAAACAAGATTGTTGTTTACAATGCATAGGTGGCTTTCCTGAAGGCTGAGCTTGCTACTTCATAGGGTGACCTGATGCGGATTTTCCCCCAACTAGCTGCGGTGAGGGCAGTTCACAACATGGCCTAGGATCATGGTTATCAAAAGGGCTTGGAAAGAATGCAGCGCACTAGGAGGAACGAAGCGAGATCTAAAATCAACCTCAGAGCCATTTAGGCACCGAGGCTTGAGTGTGGAGCATTGCCATAAAGAACCAGCCGGGATTTGGAATCAATTGCATTGGGTGGCATTTGGATTTTGGAATCGATTGCACTGGATGTCATTCAAATGCTGAGGCACAAGCGCACATCGCTCTTAGGAACTGGGCAGGATTTGAAATCAGCCATGCTAGATGGCAAGGAGGTATCGAGGCATTTAAGAGAGGTGTTCCCTCCTTTGACCAACAAGGTTCGAGAGCGAAGCATCAACCTGAAGAACCAGGCGAGATCTGAAATCGACCTCATTGGGTGGCGAGGAAGAGGTGTTCCCTCCCTTAACCGTTGAGATTCAAGTAAGGAGCATCAACTTGAAAAATTTGGCGGGATTTGAAATCTAATGGGTTGGGTGGTATTTGAACACTAAGGCGCAAGCATAAAGCATTGGCCTAAGGAACCGAATGGGATATGAAATCAACTGCACTGGATAGCAAGGAGGGACTTGGACACTTAATAGAGGTGTTCCCTCCCTTGACTGCTGAGGTTCAAGCATGATACGTCGACCTAAAGAACCAGGTGAGATCTAAAATCGACTGCACTTTGTGGCGTTTGAATGCCGAGGCGTGAGCACAGGGCATCGGCTTAAGGAACCTGGCAAGATTTGAAATCGATCGAGTTGGGTGGCAAGTAAGGACTGAGACACTTTGGAGAGGTGTTCCCTCATTTGACCATTGAGGTTCGAGCACAGGGCATAGGCTTAAGGAACCTGTCAAGATCTAAAATCGACCTCTTTGGGTGGCTAGGAGGGATTAGGGCACTTAGGAGAGGCGTTCCCTCCCTTGACAACCTAGGCACCAGGGCAGAGCATCGGCCTAAGGAGATCTGAAATTGGCCCTGCTGGGTGGATTTTTTATGCAAGGAAGGCATTTGATGCGAATGAGTCCTGCGACATGTTAGCGAAGCATAAACAACAAAATTCTTTCATAGAAAGGTCAATCCATGGGGAATACACCCCTTTTATACAATTCTTGTACATAATATCTTTTGAGGTGCTCCTCATTCCATAAGTGTGGCAAATATTTCCCCTCAGAGTCCTTAAACCAATACATTCCACATCTCCAATAAGCTGTAACGACATACGACCCTTTCCACCTCGGTTCGAGCTTTCCTTCTTCTTGGGATGTCACTTTGATTTCCCTTAACACCAGGTCTCCATCTCTGAACGACGGGGTTTAACCCTTCAGTTGAACTACTGCTCTGCTCTTCTCCTACCAGTCGCCCTTTTCACCTTGACTTCATCTATTCTTCCTTCCATCAAGTCCAAGATTGCATGTAAGCCTTCTTCGTTTGCTCTTTATTCGAATTGTTGAACTCGAAAAGTCAACATGCCCACCTCCACCAAAATGACCACCTCGCTTCCGTATACTCTTGTAAAGGGGGTTTGTTCAGTGCAGGTCTTCATTGTGGTGTGATATGCCCATAGGACCCCAAGAAGCTCTTCCGCCCATGCCCCCTCCTTGGTCACCAATATTTTCGTCAAGATTCACACTAGAGTCTTGTTGGCCACCCCCACTTGCCTCTTAGCCTAGGGGTGTCTCAGGAAAAAATACCTAGCCTTTATGCCCAGCTCGCAACACCAGCTTCTGTAGTGGTTGGAGTCGAACTATCTCCAGTTGTCAGCAATGATGACCCAAGGTACACCATATTGGCAACCCACAGCTTTCCACAAGAACCAAGCTACACTAGTGGTGTTTATTGTTGCAAAGGACTCTACCTCCACCCACTTTGCATCGCCTTTTCCCTAAGGCATCAATCCTATAATGTCTAGCCCTCACTATAGGAATGACCGGGGGGAGGTGATGGATGTCATTTCCTTGGGCAGGCAATGCAGGACTAGCGCATGTATATGGCACTTCTCACACCTTTGCATGAATCCCTCTGTGTCTTTTATTGCTAAGGGCCAATAGTGACATGCTCTTAACACTTGTCCTGCCAAGGTCCTTCCACTTGAATGGTTCTGGCAAACTCCTTCGTGTATGTCCTCCATGACATACTGGGCTTCCTCCCAATGTTTTGAATACCGTACCGGATGCCTATAGGTCAAGGCACTGGAACGAAATATTTCGGTACCGGTACACAAAACCCGTTTCGGGATAGTCGATATATGAATAAATTATATATATAAATATATATATTATATTCCAAAATAATAGTCTATATATGAATAAATTATACATAAATATATATATATATATATAAATTATAAATAGTCTGGTCTAAATTGGGGGTCAAAAATGAACTTGTATTGTAGTTTGAATAAATGAAAAAAAAAATAAAGGCCGAAATACCGGCCGTACTGGTACGAAACAGGTAAAATACCTGTACTAGACCAATGGCCGGTATGGTACAGTACAGGATTCTAAACAATGCTTCCTCTAGGGATATACACCTGAGAATGGGTGAAGAGAAACCTCACTTTTACAACTTTCTTCCCACCAGAGCGAATTAGGCGGCCCTATTCTTCACTATCCTCGCCTCCTCCTTCTAAGTCAACAACTCTCCAGTGGCCAAGAACTGACTTCCTCATGGTCCCATTCAAGTATAGCGTCTCCCACCTTTACTATCACGGCTCCCATAGCTGGGACTTCCACCACTCTAGTGAATGTCTCCCACGGTAGTTTAGCATCATCCATGCCTGAAACAGCCCAAACTAATTGGTCCGTCCTCCAGTTGTTTTTTTAGAGAATTCATCTTATATCAAAGCTCCTGAAAGGGTCGCACTCTTCCCATACTCGTTATAGTTAGAACTAAAGCTTTTCACTCTTCACTACCTTTGACCTAGTTTACCACCACTTCGAAGTCCGCCCGTATTCTTACATTTGTCACATCCAATGCCCTCACGATGGCAAGTCCCACCAACAAAGGCTTGTAGTTTACATTGTTGTTAGTGTTCTTGAACCCGAGCCTTATCTAGTGGTAGGTTTCCTTACCTCATTGGATACTATGTATACCCTCACACCCCCAACTTTCTGGAATGACGAACTGTCTAAGTAGACATGGCACTACTTACCTCCTAGCGAGAGGGGCACTTCCTCAGTGGGTCCCATCATCTCAAAAACTAAGTCTGCTAGGGCTTGCCCCTTGACCCTCGTTGGGGGCACATAGTTAATATCAAACTCACTCAGCTCAATTGACCAATTCACTAGAAGCCTGGACATGTCTGAGCATTACCAGACCATTTTTAGTGGTGTTTCCATTAGGATTCTGTTTGAGTGTGCTTGGAGGTATGGTCTAAGTTGATGTGTAGCCATTACTAGTGCGAATGCCAGCAACTCCATTGGTAGGTATCTCGGTTTTGCTCCCCTCAATGTGCGGTTGACATAATAGATAGACTTTTGCACCTGGTCCTCCTCCTGAACCAATGCCATCGAGACGACGAATGATTTGAACCTCAATCGACTTCCTTGGGGCCCATCAACGATGGCCATGACTGACAAGTAAAGATACAATGTCTTTCCCAGCATTGTTTGGCTTAATAGGGGCGAGTTGGTGAGGTATTCTTTGAGTCAAGTGAATGCCACTTCATAGTCGTCACTCCACTTGTGAGCTTTCCGTAACACCTGGAAGAACATCTCACATTTTTCAATCAATTGGGAGACAAACCGATTGAGTGCCACAATTCTTCCTGCAAGTCTCTGTACCTTATTGACAATGTGGGGAGATTTCATGTTGATTACAGCTTGAATCTTCTCTAGGTTCGCTTCAATGCCTCTTTCTGAGACCATTAATTCAAGGAACTTTCCAAATCCCACTTCGAAAACTCATTTCATAGGGTTGAAATTCATCCAATACCTCCAGAGGATTATGAAGGCCTCTCTTAAGTCCCCGGCATGTCCCTACGAGTCCTTTCTTTTTAACCAGCATGTCATCAATGTATACTTCCACAATACGACCATTATGCTATTTAAACATCTAGTTCACTAGTTTCTGGTAGGTGGCCACAACATTTTTTAGGCCAATGGGCATCCCTTAGTAGCAGTAGAGACCTTGGTACATGATGAAAGCGATCTTCTCGACTCATCTAAATTTGATTGTACTTAGAGTAGGTGTCCATGACGCTTGGTATCTTGTGTCTAGCTATTGAGTTGACAATCAATTCGATGTGCAGCAAGGGGAAGTTATCTTTTACGCATGCCTTGTTTAGGTCGGCGAAGTCTAAGCATATCATCCATTTTCCATTCGAAATTTGCACTAGAACCACGTTGGAAAGCCATTTTGGCGAGTGGGCTTCCCGAATGAAGCCTGAGTCAATAGCCGATCGACCTCCTCTACTATTGCAGCATACTTCTCCATGCTGAAGCTTTGTCTCTTTTGCCAGACTTTCCTCGCGTCGGACTCACACTTAGGCGGTGCTTGATTATGTTTCTATCAATCCCGAGTATGTCTGTATGATCCCAAGCAAATATGTCCTAGTACGAGCTATATTAACTGAGATCTCATTTCATTACTTATCCTCGTCCCTATTCTCACTCTCCTCTCCAGATAGGTGACATCTAGGGATACCAGTCCTAGGAGTTTGTCAATTTCTCCCTGTTACAAGTTCTATTTGTCCCAAGTCTCCACTTGTCTATCGATGAACTCGGGGGGCGGGGGTAGAGCTTCCAGTGCAATACGAGTCTATGCTATAGCACACTCCCCCTCCCTAGTGTCTCCATGGTCTTCTTCCTTTGGGGGTAGGCCTAGCGCTCACTCCCCAAATTTTGGCTTGGGCTTGTCGTTTACTTCTCGACCTCTATAATACGTCCTATCATTTAGCCAGTGCAGTTTCTAGCATGGGACCATTTTGGGGCAAGTCTCTGCCTGCTTACAAAAGGCAAGCTGATGTTGTTAGACCAAAGTGATATTGGATCCCACAGATAGCGCCAATTGTTTATGGGTGTTTTGTAGTTGCCTGTCAACTATGGCACTCTCGTACCTACAAACAAGGAAGAAAGGGCAGCGAAGGGTGGTGGTTGTGTCACCTCCAATGCCAAAGTCAAAATCTTCCAAGGGGATCCAGGAAGCAAGAAGCTATAGAAAGTTACAGAGAAATACCAAATGTGTATAACATGTCCCCTATTTCCTTCTTTTAGGGTCTTCTTTCCTCAGTTTGCCATGTCGTCAGATTTAATGTGCCAGCCCATTGTCGAGAACTGAATCTCTTGTCAAGATTTCTGCTAGCGTATCATACTGGCACATCTAATGTGATGTACCCCCTCCCCCCCCCAAAAAAAAAATTATGTGTGGTTTGTGCCAAGGCCCCACCCGTATCTGCCGTGACATGATCCTTCCTTGCAGGAGGTTGGGCTAGGCTGGGCTCACTTAGACCTCAGGCCCTAAGGCTCTTTGGTTGAAGGCCGGGTTACTGAAGACAGAGAAATATCCCTTCAAAATCATGAGAACAATGATGTAAATTTCTATTTTTTCCTAGTCGGTATGTTTTTTTTTTTTTTTCCTTTTGTTTTGGTAAGGGTTTTGTTTTGGCTTTTCATTTTTATAGACTTTGAAGGATGAAATAAGTCTCATGAGAATTTTTCTGAATGTAAATATTTTTATTAATATTATTCTTTAATTTTGAAGATTTAAAAAGCTGTGAATATAAATGTTAAGACACCAAGAAATAAAAGCAAAAATCTTGGGTTATGTTTGTCTTTCTATCTGTCTCTCTCTGAAGTTTTGGTTTGGATCTGGGTATGTGGGTCTGTATGGGATTTGGCCTAGATTTGTTGTATTTAAAATAATCTACCTCGAGTTGAAGGACGCACAAATTCGAACGAAAATGTTTATGTTCAGATCCACAAACAAATCGATGCCTAACTAGTTCTGTTCCATGTTCTCATGCTTTCAACTTTACTCGATTGTACATCTAACCCCATAATAAAATTGGCAACCTTTTTCACCAATCCTTTGTTGTTAAACCCATCCTATTGAAGTTTTTTTTATTACTTTTCTCTTATGAAAAAGGACAGTACCCCCAATTTTATTGATGACATTCTCTTTTATAAGATTTGGTGGTTACATAAATCTCAAAACCAAAGTTTATATAGTAAGAAAAATTAATACTTACATTAACTATTTCAAAGTATCTATTACAATAAAAGAAATAAAACAAATATTCTAGAGTTCTATTTCCATCTAAATTTTGGCAAACCAAATTTATTAATAGCAAAAAGTCCATACAATTACCTGAGTAATTGTAAAATAGAAGAAAAAATAAAGTAATACCTGATGCTCCAAGGTTATTTAATCCATCTGCCACACCATTACTCTTTCTATATATATATATGTGTGTGTGTGTGTGTGTGTGTGTGTGTGTGTTGCACATCAAAACTTAGAAACTTGTTAAAATAAATTAGATCCTCCCAAATATCCACATACCTGCAGAGAGGGCTTTTTTTCTTATTTCTATACCAATTATGAATTAACTACCAGCAAAGCATCCAACTCAACTATGACATCATAAAAACCAAGTTGGTAAAATAAAGAGAGACCGGCTCTAACTGCAAAGACTATCCCTAAATGAATGGAGAAGCCATGTATAGACTGCTCGTAGTGATCTCGAATAATCCTAACACAACCAGCAAGTCCAAGTTGCCCTTTTGAGGCCCCATAAATGTTAAGCTCCACTCTACCAATAGGAGGATTCCACGAGTGAATTAAACTAAACTTTTATTTGTTTAGTCTTCTACATTGGAATTCTCAAGAGGTTTAAAATAGAAACATCACCATACCTGGATATTCCCCTTGATGGTTTAATCATCATGTTTAGCTCTTGCAACCTGGACTATTTCACAATTTTCCATACAATGCATGAAGCAGGTTTGATCACACCTTCATATTTGGCTGAATTTCTATGTTGCTAGAATTCCCAAAGTAGTAAAGGATACTAGCTGAGCATGTATATGAATCTGATTTGAGCCATGAAAAACCGACCACCAACTCAACAATTTGTCTCTCCACCCCAAAGCTGAAAGGTCTAAGATGCCAAAAATTTGTGAGAAATGATGTTGATGACTGTACGGAAGTGCATTCTAAATACCCTATTATTAGATTAAAATGCTAAAATGTGAATAGAAATCATAGGAATTAATGTATATTCTTGAATTGAATTTCAATTTACATTGGGATACTCCTAAGCAGTTTTTTATATTTAATTTCAGAGTTTATAAAAGAGCAAATCAAAGCCGAGTCAAATTCAAAGAATGACTTTTATGTGGTTTGACAGCAATTTGGATCAAGAAAAAAATCACAAAAGGAAATTGCAAGAAGTCCAAATTCAAAATTTTCTAGGAAATTGTATGGGCATACTTTAGTATTTTGACCGTAACTTTCTACTCAAATATTATATTGATTCTATTCTTAATGCATTAGAAAGATATCTTAAAGGGCTATAAATTTGTCTCTAATAAGAATTTCCAAATTCAAACTCTTAAAACGTGTACATGGCTGCCAAGATTAGTCCTAAAATTTAGGCGAGTTTTTTATGCGAGAATTATGAAGACATTAGGGTTTCTTTCCTATCCTACATAAGCATATCATTAGCAAAAAATATAAGAGGAGGAAAGGCACAAGAAGTAGATTTGAAGAGATGAGAAAATCAGTTCTATGACCGCCGTTTGCTTTATCTTTCTATGGAGGATTTTGTTGTACATTATATTTATGGGTAATTAAATTCTCAAGTAAGGTTAGGAATGAACTTGTTTATTAGATGGTATTTTTAATTTCTATATTTGATTTTCAATTACGAAAACTCTTTTGTTTTATTATTCTCAATTCATTGTTGATATTTTCTTATCCGAATAATCATAAAATTTATTCTGTTTATGTATCCAGTCATGCTTTTTCTATTGAATGGATTTTTTCTTTGATTATATTTGGATCAATTATTTATCTATATTGATTTAGTTCTTTGCTGCAATATCGCTTTCTGGGTATATTGTCGTCGTTGGATTTTCTCAATAGAGATAATAATTTACATATTTTAAAAGTGGTGAATGATTTTTTAAAGGGTTACATTTGATTTAATTTTAGTTTATAAATCTACACCTTCCGATTAGGAATTTCAGGAATTGAATTCCCAATTGAGTTATTCAATGAATTAAGAATAATTAAAATATCGGATTTGTACAAGGGATTCCCGATGCTCTAGTGTTCGTCAAATTTCAGTACTTCTTCCGTTTGTAACTTTGCTTCACTTTAATTTGCATTTAAAATTAATTTTTGTTCTCTATTAATCATTTAATATTTTTTTTTAGTTTCTTTGTTTTTTCTGTTATGCTTTTAATTTGTCTCCCGTGGAATCGATACCCCAAAGCTATGTTACAATTACCGTGTTATTCTTTGGGCGTAATCAGATGCCATCATGCAGATATAGCAAAAGAACAATCATTAAAAACATGTGAATCAGACTCAATAGCCTCACAACAACCACTACACTTGGAAGCCAAGCTTTTGCCACATTTTTTAACATTAAAATCCAAAGCTGCCCATTACTCCCTAATTTCCATACAAATACATTTGAAAAAAAAATCAATGGAAGAATCTTACTCCAAATGTATTGAGAAGCAAAAAATCGAGAACGTTGAGTTCTAAGAATGTTCTAGGTTGATTGAGTAGTAAATTTACCATCATTTGTATGCTTCCAATATCAAACATCATCACCACTTAGCTTAATTTGAAAACTAAGAACATGATGCATCAACACAGGATTTTGAAAGAGCTTCAAGTTTATCCCTCTGCCAACTAGGTGCAGTACATAGATCATTTATTCAAAGATTTGGCATAGTGACAGGAAAACCCAAGGATGCAAGGAACCCATAACCCATCCAATTATCATGCCAAAGATTTGACCTTTCAGATTGTATTATGGGCAAGTATACACATATAGACCTCCAAATATCAGAATGCCATGGCCTAGCTAAAATTAAATCTAAAAATACAATATTAGAGAAATACTTTTGCCTCATATATACTGCACAAAGAGAGGTTGAACTTACCAGATTCCAAGCAAGCTCTCATTGCAAAGCTTTTACAACATCATACAAACTTCTTATGCCCAGGTCACCCTCTTCAATGGGTCTACATATCTTTTTCCTGGACACTCATTTTCTTTTAATGCCCTTCACTTTTCCCCAAAAGAAATATGCAAAGGCTTACTAAATTAAATCTACCACCTTTTTGGGAGGAAAAATTACAAAAATAATGTGCACTAGAATAGAAGATAACACTGCCTTAATCAAATTTAATTTTCCTCCGGCAGACAACAATATACCTTTGCAACCAGCCACCGTTCTTCTAATTTTGGCAAGAATAGGTTCAAACAACTCTATATTTAATCTTTTGGGTGTGATCATACCAGTACTAATAAACTGGATCCCATCAGAACTCCGCAGTTAAGCGTGATTGGGCGAGAGTAATACTAGGATAGGTGACCTCCTGGGAAGTCCTCGTGTTGCACCCCTCGTTTTTATATATATTTAATCTTTCATCTAAAAGAAAACTCTATATTTAATCTTCCACAAAAAATGGGTGCTCCCAAGTAAGTGATAGGAAAATTAATGAATCTAAACTCCTTTAGGATTCATTAGAAAAAAACAACAAATCATCAGCAAATAAAATATGAGATATGGCAGAACAACCTCTAGGCACCTTGTAAGGAATAATAGAATACTTATGTTGCAATTGTGACAGCTCCTGCTTAAAAATTCTTCACTTAAAATAAATAGTAGAGGTGAGAGAGGATCCCATTGCCTCAAGCCTCTGCTAGAATGCAAGAACCCCTCATGAGCTCCATTAAGAACAACAGAGAAAATGGAACCTGTAAAACAATGTTGTAAGCATGTAAAAGAGAAATTACAGTGGCATTAAAACCAAATTTCAGAAGAACTTGTGACAAAAGGACCACTCAACATGATCAAAGGCTTTTGCCATATCCACTTTTAAAATGAAATTTCCCCCTCTAAATTTTTTGATAAGTTGTGAGTAAGTTCTTGGGCAAGAGCAATACTTACAAAAAGAAACCAACCCTCATCAAAAGCACACCACTATGGAGAGACAAGTCTAGGCATCAAAGATCCAAGCCTAGTTGCAAGAATATTAGATATGATTTTATATGAAACTTGGCATAAGCTAATTGGTCAAAAATTAGCAAATATGACTCGTTCATTAACTTTGGGAATCAAAGTAATGAAAGAATGTTGAAAAGAAATAGGAAGAGGAGACCCTCTAAGGAAATTCAACATCCCACACATCATACCCAACAAATTCCCAACAACTATTGAGGAATAATCTCATATTGCCTGTGAACAAAGTTTTGGGCATGTTTATAAGAAATGAGCAACTCTCTCTTGTTGATCTGGTTTTAAGAGATGAGTTAAGCTCATAAATTTATTCATGGTATCAGCTTAAGTTTTTAGGACAAGTGGTGAATTTTTTCATGGTATCAAAGCCTGCAATAGGACGAATAGGGGCCCATACTACTTATCCCGTAACAAGAACTAACAAAAATACTGGTCTGGACTTGAGGGAAGATGTTAAGGAATAATCTCACATTGCATGTGGATAAGGTCTTGAGCATGTTTATAAGGTTGGAGCAAACATTTCTCTTTGAATCGGTTTTATAAGATGAGTTAAGCCATAAATTTCATCAACAACTAGAGAAAAAACCGATGAAAAACCATTTGGCCCACGTGCTCAATCAATTGGGATGGAATCTACGGCATCTCATACTTCTTCTAAAGTGGGTGGCCTTATCATATTCACAATATCCCCATGAATAGCAGTAGTAGATATTATTTCACCATGATTGCAAGAAATTGTCCCATTACTCATTAGGATGGGTTAAAGAAAAAACCCTTGATTTTATCCTTTTATGCAAAAGCATCTGATGAAAAAATTTCGAGTTTCTATCCCCTTCTTTGAGCCAGCTTATTCCAGACTTTTGCTTATAGAATATTTCTTCTTGAAGCAAATAATCAGACTCAGATTCTAACTTCTGCAAAAGACATAGATTAGCCTCTGAGTTTGCTGTTTGTAGTGCCAATTCTGCAACTTGAATATTATCTCTAATTTCAGCTAACTTCTAAAAAATATCACCAAAAACTTAGGCATTCCAATTCTTTAGAGCTATTTTCGGTCTCTTCAGTTTAAAAACTATCCTTTTTAAACCAATATTATTACAAGGCTGATTCCACTTTTGTGTAATAAATTATAAACATGTCTACTTCTTTATAGGGCCAAGTGAAGATGATTGCTCCATATATGCAAGTAGGGTTGCAAAAGAGCTTGTTGGATGAAGCTCGATTTGAAAAAAATAATAATCTATTATTCTCGACACAAAGAGAGAGTAATAAGAGTATTCTTGAAGGTGGAATCTAAACGCGTAATAAGAGGACTTAATCCGAATGCAAAAGTCTAATGTCAAATGGCTTTTTTTTAAATAAAACTGAATATGAAGTACCGGGTATTCTGTTCCCGGTTTCGAGCGGATAGAATAATATTCTACGCACCTGAATTCACCTAGATCTCTGAGTTCTTGACTGAACCGAAAAAAAAAAAAAAAAAAAAAAAAAAAAAAAAAAAAAAAAAAAAAAAAATCCAATCTAAATGCACACCCTTAATTTTGGTGCGGACTGCATTTGTTCAACCTAGTTTGATCTATTATATTGCCTTTGATAACCATCTCTCTCTCTCTCTCTCTCTCTCTCTCTCTCTCTCTCTCTCTCTCTCTCCTTCCTTTAGAGCCAAAGAGGTGAATTGCTGCTTAATCTTGCTATATAACACATTACAAATCACACATTCAAGTTGTAGACGTTATTGTACATAGAGATGCTAGACTTTAAAACCTGTGTAGATGAAGATGGTTGTGGTTCTAATAACTTGTCACCATATTTATGTGCATGGGGCATGTTTTCCATAATGTTTCAAACAAGAAGATTTCTTTCTTGGACCTACTCAAAGTCAAAACCAGAAGTCCAGCAGTGGCCTTGAGAATTAAGTTCATTTGGTATATCTCAACTTCTCATGGTTTGAAAATGGTTGGATATGGAGACTTTGGGCATGATGTTACAAAACTATTTGCCAGTGTTCTTGCCGCCACAAGAATGGGTCTTGCTGGAGTAGTCCTGAACATCCATCAGAGTATTGCTAGACAAGAGAGAGAAGCACCTTCAATTTGCCCTAGATGAAGTGGAAACATCTAGATTTGGAGGCTTGTAAAAAATGAATAAACATTTTAAGTATTATTAAGATCACCTACGTGTAAGTTAATTAATTTGAACCTTAAAAAACAAAAATAAACTGCACAAAACTAAAGTTGAAAAAAAAAATAAAACAGAGCAGACAGAGAAGAAGTATTGAGCATACAGCAAAATGGCTATTGAGTATTGACTTATATAGAGGCTTGTGAAAAATGAATAAAGGGCGGGTACCCACCCACTTTTGAATGAGCCCGACATGGATCCAAATATTCCGGATCCGGATGCTGAAGCGGATGCATGCCAATTTTAGGGTTTAAATGATTAGGTTTGATACAAATTACAAGCTTTGTTTTTGCTCCTGTCTTTCTCCGCTTTTTTTTCTACTTCTTGGTTTTGAGTTTTATTAAATACTAGGTACAAGCTCCAAATGTACAAGTCTTGTATAACACTTTCATAAAAATGTAAGCTCCACTAAAAAGTGAGTTTTTCACGCTTTTCTAGTGTAAGATCCACTTTTTTATAAAGTACTTGCACAAAATTTGTATATTTAGAACTTGTATATATCATTTCTCTTATTATATATTGTATCCTTCTGCGTGTCACTATAACTAAGATATTCTTTCACAAGTGTGAAAGTTTGTCCATAAATTCAATAAGGAAATGAAAAATCTAGTTGCAAGCACAATTGTGCACTAATATGTGCATCAATCTAATGTGATTGGTCAAAAAGTAAATTTTATTGAAAACAGTACTAATTTAAATTTTAAATATGAAGAAATCAGTATTGGTATGCAGATTAGTACGCAACTTTATTTGTATATAATAAAACGCATAGAGAAAAGCTTCAAATTGGTAAAGGTGTAAATTAGAAGTTTATACCCTCTAATGAAAATAGAACACGTAAGAAGTTTATATGGTTTATGATGGGTGTGTTTGTAGAATATTACTATCCTCTCAAATCCCTCGGTTCCCCCTCACTCCTTTTCGTTGTCTTCCTCTGGAGGGTTTCCTTTTCTCTCTCTCATCTTGTGAATCAATACTCCCTTAAGCTTCCTTCTCCCTCCTTTTGGTCGTTGATTTCACCTAAACTCACTGTAAGTGGTTTAATACTTGGTAAAATCTTGTGCTTTTTTTTCGCTCACCTCAAAATCTCTGGAAGTGTTCGTTGATTTCGCCTAAGCCATCTTGTGCTTTTTGTTTGCTCGTTGTAAAATTCATTTCATAATGTATTGTAAATTAATTTTAATTTCAGAATACACTAAATTATTTTATAAAAATTAAAAGGACATCCTTTCGCCGAAGCTCACTGCATCAAACGTAACTACAAGTTATTGTGCTGACTCCCTTCGAACAGCGGACGTCGATTGAACCCCTAAGGAGGAGAGCGAGAGAGCGAAGGGGGACGAGAATCGTGATCAAAAACTAGACCTTCAGTGAGGAGGAGAGAGAGAGGGAGAGAGAGTCGAAAGAGGGACACAGGTGATGGGGGAGGGGAGAAAGTGAGAAACGCGGGTGGGGGAGAAATCCTCATTTTTTCATCTACAACCAAGTCTAGTTTACATTTCATAAAACTCATACGTGTCAAGCAACAATTCGGGGTGTAAAATCTTTATTTACACATCATCCTGCTCCCAGGCGGACCCAATTCAATACCTTCATCTTTCAAAGATAAAAGCAATCAACATTTTTGGCTAATGGTCTATCACAAGCAAATTGGCATCTATACAAAAAATACTGCACTTTTAATCTGTAGGCCAACATTTCTCTCTATCTTATCTTAGGAATTCTTTCATACAAGGATTACAGAAATGCAGCTAAAGGTGAGGGTATAAAGTCTCAACTTCTGTTTCTTGTAATAAGAGGGAACCACCGCATCGCGGAAAATTGCATGAAACTTACATTACAAAATGACATCGGGTGATTGGAGCCATGCACATAAAGAGATGAATGGTCTCACCTTCACGCATCGGCATTCAGAATCTATTAACATGGGATGTCTCCTCTCAGAAATTAACCTATTCGTGAAACCATCTATTTCTTGTCAAATGCCAACAAACAATTGCCCTGGCCAATGCATCATTCATTGAACACTCCTTTCCATCCCTCCCTGCCCCCTCCCGGGCCCCCCCAAAAGAAAAAATGGTAAGGTTAATGTACATCAACCTACAAAATCATGAATCATGCCTCCAAATTCCCTTCTAATAAGGTGATCTTCCTGCTGTTGCAACTGCGGTTGCTGATGCTGTGCATTCTCTGCACCATGCCTGAGACCCAGGGTAAGGGACACAGCTCCTGGTCCACTAATCTCAAGTCCAGTTCTCTGGTACGGCATAAAACCCATCGATGACCCATCCATGCTTGTTGGAATCTGACAATCTATTCTCGACCGCTTCTCTTGATTCCACTGTTCCGCACTGCGTCCATGTCCCGTGCTCAGGGCCGAGCCTGTCCCTAAGCATTCCATTTGCTTATTACTTGGATTGTTGGAGGGTTGATCATGATCAGGATGGTTGTTACCTTCAACAGCAGAGTTTTTATCATTCTTGCTTGGATTTTGGTTGGCATCTGCCAAGCCTTTGGTTTCGAGCATGTGTATTTCTTCTACCATTGGCTTCCAGACCCGTACTCGGGCATTTATGAACCAGTTTGACACCTGCAATTTCTCAGTCAAAATATCATTGTGGTAACAAAAGAGCATTATAGCCATAACTCATGTTTTAATTGCAAAAGATCAATATGGCCATGACTAAAGTTTTTCGTCCTTGAAGCATAGTTTTTTCTTGATAATTTATCCATTAAACTTGAGACGGTGAAGTAAAAGTATAATAACAAAACTGTTCCAGCAATCATAATTCAGTTCAGATCCTCGAGTATGTAATAGCAAGAACTCCTTGGCACAGTTGCATATAAATTAATGATAGCTAACTTAGGAGAAAAATAGAATGATTACTAACATATGCATAATTACATCAATTCGTAAAAGGTCATTGGGCATACAAATTGTGCAACAAACAAGACCGTACCTGGTTTCGAGATAGACCTGTTTGAGTGGCTAACATGTGCTTGTCTGTGTCAGTGGGGTACCTAAAACAGGGTTGATAAAGAGAAAAATATATTCACAAAATATTACAACTTTGGAGAGAGAGAGAGAGAGAGAGAGAGGGGCTTACGGGTGAAGAAAATGCTCAAATAGCCAAGCTCTAAGTATTGCCACTGAACGTTCTGGGAGGCCTCTCTGGGGCCTCCAGACGTGTTGTTGGGTTTCAAGATAGCCCACATTGCCCCCACCATATTTGTGCCTTTGGAAGCTCTGATCCAAGTACCTTAGCTTTGGTGCATTTGCATCACCCTTACAATTGCTTGTGCCAGTGGTAGGCGATGACAAATCCTCCCCCGTTGCTTTTCTTATATACTTCAGCTGGTCTGTGATGGCATTCTTCAGGAATCGAAAGTGCCTAGAAACCGACCTGAGAGCCAAAGAGACGTAAGGGGTGGCAGAACAGAGACCTGCTACTGATTCAAACGATGAAACCACCATCTGCATTTGCTGATGGTATTGCTTGTACCTTCTGCAAACCTTTCAAAAGTACAACCACACAGAGTCACCAATCAGGGTTTAAGATGGATTGATGAGCAATACTACTAGTTAACTAGAAGGTGTTTTTATTCTTACAAGTAAAGATTAAAATACATAAGTGACTAGATTTGTGCCAAAGTATCCATGACACTTTACAAAAGAAGAAACTCATCAAGACAAAGTTCTATAGTTTCCAGGTAAGATAAGTTGATAAAAATGCACAATAAGAAATTTTCATCGAGCCCTGGAGGAGAAAGAACAGATGAAAAGTGTTGTCTACTCATCGTATGATGAGGAAAATCAATGCTGACCAAATTGGAATTGAGCTGGAATTCCCATAAGCTCTGTTTCACAATATAATTAGGTTGTGGGACATTGCAAGACAAACAAATTGGGTCTCATAATTTCAATTAAGAGACTTCAAGAGAAATGGTGGGAACTGTCAATTAAAAATCTTATCACAACGTCCACATGTAGAGAAGAGCTCCCAAATATTTCAAATATTTACTTGACAAAGTGGGGCCATCCATAATTGCGGTTCTTTTTTCCCTCAAGCTACACTAAAGATTCGAAGTAGTTCATTGATTATTTATCTTTCTCATTGAACCAATAAGTATTTACAGTTAACATGGGCTATCACTGTAATCCCTTCATATTTTATACGGCAAATTTGGAGCAAAGACGTATAGTTTCGTACAGTTTACTCTGATGTTTTTAAAAAGGAAATTGGGATGTAGGCTCTCATAAGAGTGAACTCGATCACTGCAGTTGTATAAAAAATGTATAAGAAAGAGTGCTTGCAATAAAATTATGAACCATATTTCCCAATATTGGGCTTCAGACTCCCTTCTAGAGTGAGTTAGATCATTGTCAATCAGACTTCCATTTGATCTAGTATGGATTTCACAATTCCTACTAAAATTAGGTAACTTCCATAATCAATACAATTGGACGCCTTTAGAGTTGCATCAGAAGTCAGTATCGATCTATAAATTGACGAAGGAATTTCATTTTGAAATTTTAACTTGGAAGGCATTTTCATTCATAATGGAAGAGAAAAAATTAAAAATTAAAAAATAAAAAAAAATAAAAACATTTTAACTCATAAAATAAGCATATAAAAACTGTGAAAGCAACCTAGAACCGATAAAAATATTTAAGCCCATCTGTATTCAAAGTAAAACAAAAATCAATGACAATTATAGAAATGGCAAAATGGACAGGATAAAGTTTTCAAACCAATATGGACGTGTAATTGAGGGATGAGCTATGGTGTCCCATCACCTCGAAGAATGCTAACAATTGGATTTGGTCAGTCCTCTTACAACCCTAATAGATTTGGTCCAATCACCACTAAAATGGAGTGAATGCAAATGACTATCCGTATCTCACAGGCAGAAAATTGTAAATGTTGGGATTGGACAGTTTTATCTGTAATCCATTTCTTTTCAATATGGACCTTTATTTGTTCACATTTAATTACTGAATTACAAGCGATGGTCTTGCAGCCTGGTGGCATTTGCTCCCCTCTCATGAGGGATGCTTGGGGAACAAGTCTACATAACCCAACCCCCATTATTTGCAATGACATCAAGTATAAGCTTAATATGACCTATATAAGCTGATAAAGATTGTGATACCACATTTGATGAAGGATATCAAGGATTAGATGTGAAGGAGTTTGTTGAATCCCATATAGTGAGTGTGCACTAGGTTAATACAGGCTATATATGCAAGTGTGGGAAGCTCCAATCATGATTAATCCCTTAATCATTATAGCTAACTTAAGTTTATTTGGGAAATAGGAAGAGTAACTTTTAATGAATCATCTTGGGACTGCCACCCTCCAAGATCAAGGAAGAAGTAAAATAACAAGAAGAATTTGTGAAAAGAGTTGACCATATCATCTCCTACTGGGATTTTTACATGCAATATACTTCATATGGATTGGTTCAAACCAAGCTATGATTGAGATGTATAGAACTAGGGCTTTATACTAGCAGCCAAGACCAACTTTAAGGAAACCGAATAGCTTATCCAAACATAAAAATAGATTGATCTGTGTATCCCCAACCACAATTCAATCAGTTTTACAAAGATATATCAAACTTTTGACCAACAACAATATAATCTAGTTCATAATAAGATCGTTCAGAGAGCGGACATTAGTTATGCTATCTACGGCATCATATTCATAGTCAACTACATGGTAACATAGGAAACAGCACAACAAATAAATCCAAAGTAGATACTGTGTGAAGAAGTACCACAAATTCACCAATTAACCAACTTGGTTCCAAAGTTAAGAAGCTATTTTTGAGTGTATAAAATTACTGATATTTACTAATCATAATCAAACGGTCAACATTTATTGATCATTATTACCAGGTATATGCAGTTACAAACAGTAATTATCATAGTAACTTTCAAAACAAAGCCCCGGCCCCGGTTCCAATCCCAAAAAACCTTGTCACATTGTATTTTCTTATTATTCTTCTGCCAATGTGGATACTGACTCTCATGCTATGAGAACTACTCCAAAGAGTGTCATTTTCTATATGCATGCAGTTTCACTCGGCATTTCCTTTCATTTATAGTTTGGAACTTCACATGGAGCTTATATCTTGATTTATGGTTCTGATTTTTAACAATTATGTAGATTTATTTTGCACTTTAATCTGGACTATGACATGTGAAGCCTTGAAACATTTCCAAACTAGTTTGTTATAGACATTGAGCATACCAAATACGGGGGGGATCCAATAACTTTTACATATTTATACACACGAAAGTTAATTGTTTCCAGCAATTTAATTGATCTACTCAAAACAACAATCTTAAAAATATCATGCAATATTCACTTTAACATCATTCCAGTGAATCTACACATACAGGCATTTATCCATCTACGTATCACCAAAACACATTGATGAAAACAAGGTTTATTATTAGTAAAAGATCAATGAATAACCAACCTCCTCCTGCATATATATGAGTTTTGCCTTCTTTTGTTGGTACTCAGGCCAAAAAGACTCACAAGAGCTACTCGCAACTCTGCCCTCACCATTTATGTCATTCGAACTATAAAATGTGGAGGACGAAGCACCTGAATTATTAACCATTGGGCCAACCTCAGTTTCAGTTGCATTCAAAGCATCACCTGAAGAACTAACTTCTCCAGACATCCTCACAGACAGCTCACATGTTTTGGCGATTTTTGAGCCACTTGTGCCACAGAGTTCATCCAACAGCTGCTGAGCGGGCTTCAAGAACTTTGAACTCTTCAAAATAGTTGCATATCCAGTGAATGGGCCGAGAGGACCTGTGTTCCGATAAGTGTTACTAGAAATCCCGACTATATCTTCAAGAGGTTTTCCACATCCTTTACTGATTATAGATGGCTTTGCTACAGCACAAAAATAACCAGACTTCATAGCTTTCAAATCTTGAGGATCTTTTGAAACTGTAGCCCTTGAGTGTAAATCTTCTGAACCACATCCCTCTCCAAACTGAGCTACAGGCAGTTTTGAAGTTGAATTTGATGAAAGCGATAGAGATAGACCCTGTGGATTGGAATCACTCACAATATTCCTCAATTCTCCATCACTCTTTTTAACTGGAAAACCCAACTGACCACCCCACTGATGGCAATTCCCAACTGGTCTATTTGTCCAAGCACCAGAATCATTGAAACATAACACGTCTGACTGATTTCCATATGTTGGAAGTAGAGCAAGTTCATTCACACCCTCCGCCCATGTACCACGAGCAGTATCTCTGACGTTCTGCTGCACATGAGAAGCCATTTCTATTCCATGGTTTCTGTTAGAAGCGGATAAGAAAGCATCTTGGAAGCTATTTTGGTAAACTACAGATGTAAAAGGCATCTCCCTTGCATGCTTTTGTCCGTCTTGACCTGAAATCTCACTACATGGATTCTTCAATGGAAACCGAACGTCTTGGAACTCATTATAACTAGGTTTCATATATTTCGAATATGCAGAAATGTTACTTACTTCCCCAAAATACATAGGACTTGGAGTATTGCTCTCACTGCCCACTGAACCACTTGCATAGCTCACCATCCAATCACAGTTTTGCTGTGAACCAAGGCTTTTCCAATCTCCACAATTCTGTGGCTCAATGGAGGCTTTAGATAAAGAATTAAAATTGGATGACATTGGGTGGGATGAATTCGCAAATGGAGCTTCCTCGGCCACAATAGGCCTTCCTATGTGAGCGGCATCTATTTCTTGGTGTACCATGGCATCTCGTTGCATTGATATAACATTTGACTTCATTGAAATATTGACCATTTCTGGTGAATGAACAGTTGGGTCATAAAGCAAACTGGCATTATTAACATTTCGAACTTGAACAAGATCTGGGTTTAGCCTCAGGTTGAACGGTAATTGTTCCAAATTGTCAGGGAAATCTTCTAAACGGAGGGTTGGATTTGAACCTTGTGGCACTCTCAACTTATCACGCCGGCTTTGCTGCGCTACATGCAAATCTGGCCTAAAGCTGCTCATCTCCATCGACTAAATCACTAGCCTACTCACTCTTGCATTTGAAAATACATATTCAAATGGCGTAACAGCTCTTTACGCCCCCAAGAACCTCGATAGTGTCTGCTGCTCCAGAACTCAGAAAGCACATATATCTTTTGGCACCCATCGTAAGCCGAGTAGTGGCATTCTACGAGCACTTTCCTGCAATACCATCATGTTTAAAGTTCATATAATCAAATTTAAATTACCAGAATAATAAAAAGGCTCTTCTACATTGAACCTCAGTGCATTCATAAAATACCAGCGTCAGCAGAGAGAGAGAGAGGTAATAATAAAGAACAGGTGTACGATATCGGTGGAATGTACGAAGCAAAAGACAACGAAAGCGTCGACACAAAAACTACTCCACGGTACATTTCACCCAGAGAGAGAGAGAGAGAGAGAGAGAGCCCTCTTTTGTTCTGTCTATTGCTTGTCATTCTTTCTTACTGGTTTTACTTTTTCATGGCAACAAATCACTCTACAGCGTTCACCAGCAAGGCGACATAATTTCGCACACGCCGCTCCCAAACTTTCCCACAAACAGTGCAATTCACTTCCTGTCGGCATACTTCAACATGATCATCACCCAAAAGCGGAAAAAAAAAAAAAAAAGGAAAGAAAGAAAAGCTCCAGATCAATATGAAACGCAAAAGACCCTATCTACATGAACTACAACCGGTACGCCAGCCCTTCACGGTTCCACCCTGGGGCCATCCTCCCAAGTCATACAGAAACCCTAATCCAATTCTCCAGTACTTCATAAACCCATCAAGAAAGCTACACAGTTAATAACATACGCTCCAAGCTACAGATCCAGCTGACTGAGCTTAAAAAAGCTCGAAACCTTGTCGCTGAAAAGGATCTTGAAGCTAAACTTCATATATAAACCATGTAAAAGAAGGTTATATTTTCTCGAAGGAATATTCCAGTCTCGAACTGTCATAATTCAAGAAAGGCCCATGAAACGAAAGAGATAAACCATAAAAGAAAGCATACTTATAGTTCACACAACTCCAATCCATGGTAGATCGTTATCCATCTAGTGCCCGGCCAAGTTCAAAAAACCATTACATCTCAGCGACAAAACTTGGCAAAAAAAAAAAAAAGAGTTCGCATGTAAGTTTACCTCCGAAACCAAGCTACAGTAGTCTAGATCTCAATCATCAGAAGGGCCCGATTAAACGCGAACTGGATACCAAACTCCGGTTGGAATAGATTCCGTGGCCGAGTCCGGCGAGGTTACGAAGAGTGTGGCAGGTTAGCTATGAGAGCGAGCTTGAGCCTCTGAACAACAATAATTGCGAAGCAAATAATCGCCGTCAGCTTTAACGTCTAAAGCGCGCTTACACCTGTTTTAATAACGCGTATATTAGCCGTTGGTTTTAACGGCAGTACGCTCATGTGCGTCTATGTCTCCTGTGGGGTCCTTTCAAATCAACTGGAATCTTGCACTCAATATAATCTTGGCGTGATATAAAAGGCAGCGTGTGTTAATTCTGAGAAACACCCTCGATAGACATCTTGAATTACTGAAGATGCCACTCTTATGTGTGGATATTATTGAATACTGATTATTCTTCCCAATTGTATTTATTATTATATTCCTATTCCTATATTAATTATTGAATGTGACATTAAAAATTGTTAAGAAATTATTGGTTCAAACGTTTTTCATTTTTTCTTTTTTTTTTAAGAACTGAGATTGCATCAATATGTCATAAACCATTCCCAATTTGATTTAATTTAATTATACAGATCAAATTCTTCAATGTAATTCATTAATTTTGTAACATAAAATACAATAAACAATTCAAATTTTTCAATTATTAAAAAAAAATTATATTAAAAAATTATATTTTAACGATATTTTATTTAATTTTTGTATAATCTCATATCATCTATCTAAATAAAAGAATTATATTTCTTATTCCTGAATATTGTCAACCCGTGCTTACATGATGCGACAAAAATTGGTAGTTGTGAATGCAATTCATGTTAAATCAAGACTACTGTTTAAATGTTGAGCTGAGTTGAATTAAATTGAGTTGAATTTTTTATAAATAGTAGATTGAGTTAATGAAGTGAGTTATATAGGATTCATCTAAAATAAGTTTAAATGTGATTGGATGTTAAGATGAGTTTAATATTATTTATGTGAAGTTGAAAAAAGTTGTGGATCTCATATATAAAAAGGTATTGAATTGAAAAAAGTTATGGATAGGAAATGTAAAAAGGTTTTGAGTTTAAATAAATTTAATAATTTAAAAATTAGGTATTTAAATGTTAGATTCAACTTAAAATAGTCTTACAATCCAACGGATCTTTAAAGTCGTCTATGAGCTAATTCTAATCTAACCCATTTAATTAAATATATCAAAACCTCCACCTTGAAAACAAAAGTTCATATTGGGTTCGAGTATATTGTCAAAAATAGTCAACCTTAGATTTGCCGCTCTTACAAGATGTTCTCGTTGATGCTTTTAATTGGCAAAATGACTCCTTTAATATATTATTCAAATTCTCTCAAAGAAATTGAATTGATGAGGTAAATTATTCCGTTCTTATTTAACATTTTTTTTCTTCCTTTTTGTTTTCATTATAAAGATTTGAGTAATTGCTATGAAAAAATGATGTGGATGACATTGTCCTTATCCAATTACAAAATATAATGTCATTATAATTGTTCATTTAACTACTTTTTTTTAAAATGATTTGTGCAATAAAATGAAAGTAACATGCATTAATGTACTTTGGAATTATTTAATAATCACCCAATTTTATTTGAAAGAAGGTCCAATTGTAAAAGATAGGTATTATTGAAGAAACTATGCATTGTTCCCCACTTATTACTCTCTTTTTGTGTTTGCTACATCTTAAATAGGTGAAGTCATTTCCTTAAACACCATTTTTTGTGGGAATTCATTTAAATTTATCAGTGTTGTAAAAGGATCAATTAAGGGCTTAATCATTAATATGACCTTTAGCCATTACAAGAGGTCTTATACAATTAGCAATACAATCAATATTGAAAAGTTCTTGATCTAAATCGACTGCTATCTTTGCTAAGTAACGTGCAACACCATTCAGTTCTCTCTTCACATGTTGTATAGTCCACTTTGTATTACTCAACACTCGGTTGATGTCTAATACAAGACAATGTAGCTTCCTAACAATAGGTACCTGCATTTGAATTGTTGTAACTTCCTAACTTGAATCACTCTCAAGAATTAGAGAATCGAGACTCAATTCTTGACAAAATAGAACAGTAAACAAGCCACTTACTTCTACAATTATTGGATCGGTACAAGGGGCGATATTGTTGGTCAATTATAAACTACAAGTTTGAATACAAACTCATTCATGAATTAGATTTTCACATATTTGCAAAAGGCTAATTAGACTTTTAATTGGAACATATTATTCCTTGGGTTTCTAAAATTTTGTAATTAAATTATTATATTCAACTCTTTTCCAAAGTTATAATAAGGCAAGTACAAATATCCCTTGTTTGATATATCCAAAATTTTGAAATTCTTTAAGTCAAACCAAACATGTTTAAATCTTAAAAAAAATCTTTTTTTTTTCAAAATATTTTTATCTAATCATTATTAAAACACAAAAAATAATAAAACTTGTATAAAATTTAAAACAAAAATTATATTTAAATAGCTTATCAACTCTATTAGTTTTCACAAACTCTAAAATAAAACTTGTTCTAAAAAAATATTAAAATTTTCTTTCATTTTCTAAAATCCAATTATCGTATACTCTATCTAAAAAAGAAATACATATGAACTTATATAAAAAAAAATTAATTTTTTAATAATATATCTCATTCTTTTTTATTAAAAACATGTATAATTTAAGACAGATATGGATAATAAAAACAAAACTATCTCATATTATCTTATCTAATATAATCATTACAATATTTTTAAATTTTTATATATAATATAATAAATAATTCAATTTTTTCAAATCTTAAAATAAATTAATTTTAAAATAATTATATTATAATAATATTTTATTTAATTTACATAACTAAACTAAACTTTCTTAAAATTGTGCGCGTAAATTCAATATTTTTCAAAATCAAACATGGCCCACGAAGTTTCAGAATTTGGAGACAGAGAGAGAGAGAGAGAGAGAGAGAGAGAGCCCTTCAAAGGGTTAACAATGATGATAAAAGGTTACGGTGTTGAAGCTACATGAACGAACATAATTTCACGTAGAGGGCAGTATGGTCAATTTGAAAAAGGAAAGGTGGAGTTGAGTGGCAGAAGAGTTATTTGGTGGAAGGCAAGTGCAGAAATTAAAAGACAGGATAGATGGTATAGGGAAGGAGAAAAAAGCAAGGGTAGGTGTGCTTGTGTCATGCAGTTAAGGAGATGTGTTTATTACAAAAGGGTCCTACTTCTACTACTACTACTTTTAGGGTTTCTGTAGTGACGTTACTCAATGACGTTCTCAGGCTACAGCTGACACGTCAGGTTTGGATTGTTCCTTTTGCCGTCTTTGTCTACTTTTACTTTTCATTTCTCTCCTTTATCCTAAGAACATCTATTTTATTCCCCCATTATTTCTTGTTTAACAAGTGTAATTAAATTATTGAAAATTTATCTATTTAATTTAAAAGTTTGTAAACTTTATGCAACTTTTTTTTTCAGAAAAAAAAAAGAAAAAAGTAAAACATGTTTGTGATCTATAAAAAAAAAAAATTTAATATTTTTTTATAATGATCTCAATTTTTTCAAATAGATTATACGAAATTTTCACTTTTATCTCTTGAATTCGTAAACATTTTATCTCATCATTACAATTTTTTTAAATGTATACATAAAATATAATAAATAATTCAAATTTTTTAAATTTTAAAACAATAACATTATTAAAAAAATGTAATAATATTTTATTTAACTTCCATATTTCATTTAAAACCATCTTCAATCATTTCTGAATTCAAACTAACTGTGAGGGGGGTTTTTCCTATTGATACTTGGGCCAAAGATGGGGCAACCAAGTGGGTAAGAAGCAGAGCCCAAGGCCCAACAGAAAAGAGCCTTGTCAGACTAACCCATGGCCAAGATCCAAGAGGGATGCACCGGCCATCCAACACCTCAGGTGCCGCCCAACCCGCGAATGCCTATCTGCATGGGCAAACATGAAGCAAGGAGAATCTCTTCAATGTTTGACACTGCTTCATCAACGGATTAAGAGAGAAACCAACATGGCCACATCAGACGGAGAACCACGCTGCATTTATGGCAAGACAGCCCGAGCTAAGTTCCGCATTAATCGTGCCGTCGCTGAGACACACTGCATTAATGAGACTAAACCAAAAGTCATGATGTGGACAAATGACCCATGAGAATAGAGAGGATCTGCCCCCTTCCTCAAGCACTAATATAAATACTCACCCCCAAGTACAAGGAGAGCTCTCTAGCTCTCTCTACATTTTTATTTTAGAGTTTATTTGCAATCACCCAAGAATCCTTACTAATTTTATCATATTTTATTATTCTACCTATTTATATGTTTATTTATATGTGTAGATCTCAAAGAACCATGGGTCCAGGTTTTAAACTTTTTTTTTTTAATCCATAATTTAGGCTATAATAGTTGTAGAGCAAAGAGTAGATTAATAGTTTAATTTCTCTAACTAGCGTTATTAAGAAATTCACTGCCATTGTGAGTAGAAAGAGGAGAGAGGGAGAGTTATGGATAATAATAAAATAAGATTTGGTCATTGTACAGTGCAGATCAAATTTGAGATATTCTCTGTCGATACTGTAGCTAAAAGCTATAATTTTTGTTAATCCATAATCCATTGCAGCTATATTTTATATCTAATAGTCAAAAAGTACAAAAAAATTTAGAAATAGCTAATCCGGTGAGAATGCTCTAACTGAAAGGATTTTGTTGTGCTTTCATTGTGTTTCAAGAAACCATGCTACATTTAGCTCAAAAAAACAAGATGACCTGTTTAACAAAGTTAGTGATGGACAACAACTTTATTGCCCAACTTTTTACCTTCCTTACGATGCCAACAGGCGGGAGCGGATTTAGTCTCAAACTACTCGAATACCTACCTCTCTAAGGGGCAAAAGAGAGAGTTGGGCCAAAAGCCGCTCTACCCCTTCTGCGGTAGAGAGCGGATCTTGCCCTTGGTGGTCCAAATAACCTACCGTGGCCCCCATCATAGTGAAAAGCAGACCAGCAACATCGATGTCTGAAGAAGTTTCCTCCCCACGGGTTGCAAAAGGGTGAGCGCAACGGCGAAGGTTGCTTAAACCCTTTCCCGTGGTGGAGTGTGGGCCAGCCCTTGGTCACCCGAAGATAGATTACCTTCCTTGTACACGTCAACAAGCAGGAGCGGGTCCAGTCTCGAACTATCCGAATACTTACTTCTCCGTAGGGCCCTTGGTAGAGAGCATGTCCTGCCTCAGCGGCCCGAATACCTACCCCGACCTCTGCCATAAAGTAGAGTAGGTCCAACACCACCCTAACTCAAATCTTACATTTCCTACAATGTTAACGAGCAGGAGCGGGTCCAGTCACAAACTACCTTAACAACTTACCTCTCTGCAGGGCCTCCTATGGTAGAGAGTGGGTCCTGCCCCCCTGGTGGCTTGAAAACCTACCCCGATTCCCATCGTAACAAAGAGCGATCAGCCACGTTGCTGTCCAAATTGACCTTCTTTCGGGCTACCATAAGGATAAGTGTAATGCCTAAGGCTGATTTATCCAAGTGCGGGTTAGTCCTCAACTTCCTGAAAAGAAAATGAGAAAATGAAGTTACCTTCCTTGCAAGCATCGACAAGCGGGAGTGAGTCTAGTCTCAAACTGCCTGAATAACCTACCTCTCCACAGGACGAACATGAAGAGTTGGGTCAAAACCCTCTATGTCCATCCCGTGGTAGAGAGCGGGTCCAACCCCTAGACAATCCGAATACCTACTCTGAAATCCACTACAAACGAAGACTTGGTGGAGCTCTAACCTAGCTCATATCTTACTTCTCCCTACGATGTCAAAGAGCGAAAGTGGGTCCAGTCCTAAACTGCCCGAATAACTTACCTTTACGCAGGGTTAAGAGGGAGGGCTAAGCCAAAGGCTTCCCAACCTCTCATGCGGTAGAGAGTGGGTCCTACCTCATGGTAGCCTGAATACCTACCTCAGCTCCCATCGTAGTGAAAGAGTGGACGACTCTACAACGTCACCTGAAGAAGTTACCTCCTCAAGGGAATTAAAGAGGTGGACTGACTTGAGGCACCTTGACCTCTCCCCGATGGAGTGCAGGTAGGTCCGACGACCACCCGAAGTAAGGCATCAACCTTGGCAACCAAATAGTGGACTAAGACGGAAAATGCCCAACGAATGAAGATCCTACAAATAGAGAGCCGACGACCAACAGAATCATAGTAAGTCACAAGTTTTCAATATCGACAGGATGAACCATGATGCTCAGGAGGGCGGCCCTCTCCACCAAGCGATGGATGCCAGCTGCCCCCCTAAAAAAAAAATGGACCAAGCAAGAAAAATAAAAAGTACAACAGAAATACAGGGAAGAGAATGCAGAGAAATGTATAAAGTTGGCAGCACAAAAGTAAGGAAATTTTATTAAGGTAACAGGTTACAACGTAAAGCTCCAAAACAGAATGACAAGGTACAACTTAAAGATCCAAGATAGAGTGACAAGGTTCAAAGTAAAGCTCCAAAATAAAGAACAAAGTACAACTTAAGGTCCCAGCACCAAGGGCCATTGGCCAAGAGCACCAGCTAGCGAGGTGGGAACTAGACCAGGTCATATCTCACTAAAAGTTAGAAGCCGACGGCTCTGTTAGTCATATCTTCCTACCAAACCGATTAGAGGACGCATCGCAGGGGAGCGACATTAGCGAATAGCACTATATGGGGAAAGCGGCCAACAAAGATTCTATCACAATGACAAACCAACAGTAGCTGAGAGGAAGTCTTCTGCTACCCTCTACCCAAGGCCACTCAAAAGAAAATCAACTAAAAAGCAACACCGAGAGAAGAAGGCGCCAAGAATTAGAACATCTCAGAGTTTGATTTCTACGTTGAGAGTGGCCAAGAAGGGGATGTGGTTCGACCGAGTCAAAGAGAGCTCCAGCAATGTCCTAAAGTGTGAAAAAAGAGAATGCATTTCTGTACGAACACGCCGCTCGAGACAAGGGAGATAAAGAAAGAGAATGTTTTTTTGTAAAATTAAGAGAAACAGATTGTAACCATTTGCGAACCAAGCCTGCTAGGTCGAGAACAGCGATAACAGTGAAGCATTTTGGCACAAAGAAGACAAAGTATGGCAGTACCCAGAGAACCAAGATTCGGTGGCCTAGGGAAGGTAAGAAGGAGCAAAGGAACCAACACAGAACAAAAGATCGAAAAATAAGGAAGGGAAGGCCTTATATATAGGCAGATGCGATGGTTAGAATCCAGAGTAACTGGTGCCTACTCACCTGATCCAATCCCCTTGATTCATGCAGTTCGAGCAACGCGCATCCTATGAAACAACATGAGAAGAAGTAACTGATAGACGAAATTAATGGCGAAAGAATCAAGGCGCACTTTAAATGCGAAGCGAAACTGTTAGATTTTGCTATGATTACAAAAGCTAAACAGTTGCCAAAAGCGCACAGGAAACGAGGGGCTCAGTTATCACCATTGAGATATGGGGAGACAACACGTGGAAGGCACTGAAGGCACAACGACATATTTGACAAGAAAGAAAGGCTTGAAAGCTCGGTGGGTTGAAAATCCGCCTAAGGGCTAACCGAGAAAAAAGACCGAGGTGCTCGGCAGGGTACAAAGCTTCCTGTGGCCTGGCTAAAGGACCAAGTAGAAAAACAAGAGCACAGATTAATTCTCATCACATGCACTCGATAAGAATTGATGGGGGAGAAACTAAAGTAAAGCTGGCGTTAGAGATTAGTCAAGAGATTGGACAAGAACAAACAAGAGATTGGTCCAGAACAAATCGTTAGACAAAACGCCGCAAATGGTGAAGAAGCATGTTCATTAATGATTAGGTGTTTACATACAAAATGCATAATGAGAGAGAGAGAGAGAGAGAGAGAGAGAGAGAGAGAGAAGAAAAAGCTAAGGATTGGGCGCATTGGGTTCCATCTCAGGACCCTTACCCTCTGAAGCGCAGGACGAAGAAACAAGTAGGTCTAGGTCGACAAGGCCTATAAAAGCATCTAGCATCTGGTCCATCCCCAGTCGATGACCAAGGTTTGAAAGCTTCTTTGTCAACCGAAACCTTATTGAGGTCAAGCCGCAGAGGAACTTCTCACACTCCTACAAGAATGGCTGCAGATTCTCCAAAAGATATTCTCACAAAGACATGAGGCCCTCTACACACCCCTCGGTCCAAGTAAAGTCGCGGATATGTGCGACCATCTTCAACCGGTTATCTAAGCGGGGGGCAACCCCTTGAACGTGAGAAAGACCCCTCTGAAGGTCAACGATGAGCTGTCCCTCGGCTGAGAGGTTCTTCTGAAGATCTGGAATATGCCCCCCAGCTCCTCTATCACCCTAGTGTCCTTCTTTGCCCTTTTCTTCAGTTCCCTCTAACAGGTTTTGAGCTTGGTCGACTTCTTATTGGCTGCCTCCAGAGTTGAACGAGCAGCGTCCAGCTCCTTCTCCAGCAACTCTCTCTCATTCTTCTCACTGCCGATGCACCGCAGGGTCGTCCTGCTCATTGTGCAGAGGGTCAAATTTTCCTCCACTATGGCCACCTGACTATCCACTATGAAAGTTGCCAAGGAAGAGCAACCCTACTAGCAGAAAAGAAAAGCAAGATAAGCCGCAGTACTTGAAGAGCCAACAAAGGAAGAGAAAAAGTGGAAGAGAAAGTGAGATGGTGTACCTCCAGAATATCCTAGACAAGTACTTGATAGCCTGGCCAATCGCTTCTTCATGACGCCCTCCCGTGGCCCATTGGCTTAAGGGAGGTATTACCTCGATTGAGTTTTCTCGATTGGATCCATGGGCGGCCACCTCAACCCAACAAGCATCATCGGCATCATCTCCAATTGAAAGACCAGGGGACTGACCTTCAAACTCAGCTGCATCTGACCGCCCTCCCCCCTCAGTTGGCAACCCCCGACCCTCCAGGCCACCGCTGACTACAACATCCAGAAGAAGCCCACTCATCGACGAACAATCAACCTCTTTAGCAGTTAGGTCCAAGCTCCCTAGAAGTTCAAGAACTTTCGTGCTAATGTCAGTGGCTTCACTGCTTTGTTCCCCAACCACGGGCTGGGGAATTGTGGAAGGTGTGCCAGTAATGTCAGCCTCATCCTCACAAACATGATCTCCCACGACCAAGAGAGCTATCAAGGTGGGTACAATCGCCAAACCAACACTGGGAGGGCGCCCACCCATGTCGGCGTGTCTAGGACCTCCAGCTGCTAGAGCACTTTGCAGTAAAGCAGCAAGCCCCCAGTTCTTGAGACTAAGCCGCAATCCACTAGATCCTGCGGTGGCTCAACAAAACTTTGGTTGGAGTGCCTTTCTCCAATGATTTTGAAGGCCCGGAGGAAGAAGAGTCCGTAGCCACTTCAATGGGAGCAATTTGGCAAAGTACTTCGCTGAGCTTGGCAAATCAACTGGGCGAACAACCTTGGCAGTAGCCAACACTCATCCCTCGGGAACTTGAACCTCCTGCATGGAACATCTGCTTGCCCCTGTGTCCTCTGGACGAAGCTTCTTTACTTTAGTGCTGGACAGAGGGTGCGGAGACTGCTTCTGAACAGGGGTAGCGCATAGGTGGGCCAGGATGACCCTCAGGCTAGGGCTAGCTCCCCCATAAGGGGAGATGAAGATCCAAATGTTCTCTAGCAAAAGGAGAACTTTGGACCAAATATCGCTAGCATGACTCTTTACCCACTCCCCCACGATGGCAATGCGCTCTTCCTCGGCCAGGGAGGGTAAGAAGCAAATGACCCTGTCGTCAGGTACTTTGCCCCAAACAGACCGAATGGGGAGCTTGCGATGATCTGCATGGCCCTCAAAGGACTCCAACCCAGGGCTAGATGCGAAGAAAAACTTGGGAGACCAATCATTCACTTTGCGATACTTCATCTCCATGAAAACTAGGGACTACTTCGCTCTAAGGCTGCAACGGTGACCGTGGATATCCAATACATTGTGGGCCAGAAGGAACTCACAGCCAGTGAGATTGGCGCTTCCAGGATGTGAATTTTGTAAGGCCTGGTGCCAGAGAACATAACAGCCGGTTAGTTGCCTCCATGCATTGGGGTAAAGTTGCGATAGGGCCAGGTCAAAGAGATCCAGCACCTCACGGACTGGTCGGGAGAAAGGCAACCTCAAGCCATTGGTGACATGGTAGGGAAAAGGGCCACCTTAGAAGAATGACCTTGGGCATCAACAGCCCCTTCATTCAGGTCTGGAATCTCGAAGGTTATAGTGTTGGGAACCTAGTAGGCGGTGAGTCTATTCTCCAACGTCTGAAGGTTGACGATCGAGTGCTAGCCACTGCTAGAAGGAGGACCAGTGTAGCTGCTTTTTGCAGGAGTCGCAAACTATGCAGTTCTTTCTATAGCCATTAGAGGAAGTGGGAGGGACAGTGAACAAGAAACGGTAGAGGATAGGGATCAACAAGGAGAAAAACTAGCAAGAAAATATGCTTTGAAGGCAGGCGGTGACCCCCTCCAGTTTATAAACCAGAGGAAGAGCAACCGTTTTGAAGAGACACATGGCGAGAAGAGTCACCGGGGCGGTTTGATTTATGGTAAGTGAGTACTACGAGGCGGTGGGAAAGCAAAGAGTCACCCAATGCGATTGAAGGGACACCAATCGTCTCCACCTTTGGGAAGTGTGCCTACGAAGGCTATAGTCAGGCCATCATTTGGGAAGTATCAGTGAGTCTTTCTCGGCCATAAAGTCGATACCCACTCCTCAGTGCAAAGCTAGATGTGTAATAGTGGAAGTGGGCACTATATTGAATTCCCATCGGCCTTACTCAATAGAAATTAGCGGGATAACTATAAGGGAATTTTCTCTATCTACCCTTGGGCCCAAAATGGGGTAACTAGGTAGGCACAGAGCAGAGCCCAAGGCCCAGCAGAAAAGAGCCCCATCAGACTAACCCATGGGCAAGACTTGAGAGGGATGTGCTGGCCATCCAACACCTCTGGCCCAGCCCGGCCCTCGAATGCCTATCTGCATGGGTGAAAGTGAAGTAAAGAGAAGCCCTTCAATCTCTGACGCTGCTTCATCAACAAACTAGGAGAGAAACCAACATGGCCACTCAGAAGGGGAACCACGCCGCATTTATGGAGTCTCTGCTGAAGCACACCGCATTATGGCAATCCAGCCCGAGCCAAGCGCTGCATTAATAGTGTTACCGCTAAGACACGCCGCATGAATGAGACTGAACCAGGGGTCATGATGTGGACAATGGACCCACGGGGACAGAGAGGATCTGACCCCCTCCTCAGACACCAATATAAATACCCATCCCCAGGTATGAGGAAAGCTCTTTGGCTCTCTATACACTTTTATTTTAGAGTTTATTTACGATCACCCAAGAATCCGTACTAACTTTGGCTTCGGAGGCTCCTAAGCCCCCAGGCCGTCCTCATCTAGTTTCATCTCCTCTTAGTTTTATAGGCCCATTATTGAAGACCCGAGTCCCTGGAATTTGGGTTAAGGACGTACGAAACACGACGTTAACACTAGCTTTAAATACAAAGTATTACTCAATTAAATTTGTCTAAAGTATTTTTTTATTAATTTTTTTATTCCAATATGATAGAATTTAAATAAGTGTACAAGTTAATTATTAAGTAAAAAGTAAATCAAAATATGTTATATCATTACATTCAATTAAGTGTGAAATGGAAATATTTACCATTTTATAAAGAAAAGTTATACTGTTAAATCAGTGTGTAGAGTACACGTAGATAAAATACTTACATGATATAATTTAATTTTAGAAGATAAATTTTAAAATTAAAATCTTACAAATCAAATTTTATCATTTAAGTTATGTGAATGATATGCTTTACATATCAATTTGATAATAGAATTAAATCTTTTATAAATGATAGCCACAATTTTAAACTTTTACAACATTAATATTTGGAATTTTAAAACTATTTATTAGGTAACTTTTAATCTCTTATTAGAATTTTTTTTTTTATATCAATCTCTTACTAGAAAATTAAGGAGATGATTTTTATTTGGAGTCGAGATTTCATTTATTAGTTTCTGATGGGTAGGGGTGTAAAAATTAATTGGAAAACTGGAAATCGGATTGGTTCCCTTAGTTCCAAAATCAGCCGGTACCAGTTTTATGCCTTTTAGGACCGGACCAGACTGGATTGGCTTGGTATATTATTATTTTAAATTAATTTTTTAATATTATATATAATATATTTTTATATTATATAATATATATAATAATATAAATTATAATTATATATAAGATAATGTTATTATAATTTATAACATAAAATTTTAATCTTAAATGTGAAAACTTATTTTATCATATGCTTTGATTATAAAATATATATATTAATAACATTTTATGACCAAATAAATTCTCAATATATTCTTTTTGATAAGTGCCTGAGTAAATTAGTAATACTAATATACATTAGTATATAATGTATATTAATAACAATTTACATTTTATGGCATAGTATTAATAGTCTAGTACTATATTACTATTAGTAATATATTTTAAGTCTATATAGAAATTACTATATAAATCACTATACTAAATAATTATATATGAAATAATGATAAAGTAATATTGATACTATTATTATGAATGATAATAAATTAAAATCACTATAACAAATACTAATATATAATTATTCTAATCACTATAACTAATACTAATATATATATTAATACTATTAAAACTGGAAAACTAGATCGAACAGTCTGAACAGGATTGGAAACGATAAAACCAGAAGTACCGGTTTAGGAGAGTAACCGGTACGTAATCGATTTTAAAAAATATAAAATTAGTGTATACCATTTTGATCTCAAATTTTGTCCAAAACCTGACTCAATCAGACCTGTTATACCCTTACTGGTTGGCGAGTAACATGCCATATTGATATCACATGTCATTCAATCAAAGAAACTAACTACAGATATTATAAAATTGGAAAATGCTCATCTTCCAACTGATGGCTTTCTCTTGAATTTTTTTATTTATTTATATTATTTTATTTTACTTAATAATTAAATGAGAAATTTTTAATAATATTATGAATTTTGTTTTTTAAAAAATTCAATAAATGTTAAAAAATACATGTAAAAAAAAGTAAAATACAAAATAAAAGAAAAAGAAGTAAGTAGCGGGAACTCCCAGCGTGAGTGTAAAGCCCCCCTATAAAATTTAAGCATTAATATTGTGAAGGTTGATAACCATAATAATTTAATAAAACTTATTTATAGTATTATTGAAATAAAAAAAAATATATATCTTTTATATATAAAAGAGCGAATGCTGAAATGAATAATAAGCACAATATTTTTTCCAATTTTATCCTTCCTTTTTACAGTAATATCCAATTTCATCCTACACAGTAATATACAGTAATACTATATAGTAAATATGCACAGTAATATAATAATTCGATTCCTACACAGTAATACACAGTAACTATGCACAGTAATATAATAATTCGATTCCTACACAGTAATACACAGTAAAATGCACAGTAAAGATAATATAATAATTCGAATGAATAGTAAGATAATAATAAAAAATTTAAAATGCATAGTAAATATAATAAAAAATTATATAAATCGTCGAAAATTTTTCGTGATTAAATAGTAACGATGCACAGTAATATAATAATTCAATTCATACACAGTAAAAATAATAAAAAATTCGAAATGCACAGTAAAGATATTTATTTCTTATTCTTTCTTTCTTTTCTCTTCCCGTGCGTTTCTCTTTTCTCTCCCGTGCTTCTTTCTTCTTTTCTCTCTCTCCCCGTGCTCTCCCCTTCTCTTTTCTCCTTCCCGTCGCCCCTACTTCGGCCGGGCATTGCACCCCCGTTCGGTGGAGGTGTTGTACACCACCCACCCAGTTTTCTTCCCCTCTCACCGGTGAACATCCCCACCAAATTTCACCTCCATCCGAGCCACCGTTAGCCACCTACAGCCCATCTAAGCCGCACGGTTTTCAGCCGTTTCCAGCGCCGTCGCACCACCTCCGCCCACCATCTCTTCACAGCTTCTTCCCTACAAACAGGTCTGAACACATCTACAAAGATATGAAGAGATCTGTTGTTGATTAATTTTCTTGCGTTTATTTCAGATCTGTTTGTAAAAAATTTATTCAAGTTTTTTTTTCCTTTCGTTTGATTTCTATTTTTCAGATCCACAGAACAAATTTCTTTTCTATCTGTGTTCATATGTTTTTTTTTTCTTTTTGATTCAAGTTTTTTCTCTTTCAGACTTTCATCTTCACTTTCTCTTTTTCAGATCTGCTTTTTCTCTTTTTCTATCTGTTTTTATTTTTCAGATCAACACGCAGGTGACCTTTGCTAAGTGGAGGAAAGCTGTACGAGTTTTGCTGCAATTCAAGGTATTACCAGAACAACAAAACCACTTTTGCACCCTCTAAACCACAAAAGGCAAAGCAAAACCATCAAAATTCTTCCTTCTATTTTTATTTCTCTATTTTCTAAGTCATCTTTATTTTATTTTCATCTCCGAGTTGATTTTTTGAAAGAGAAAATGTGACGCCCCCAAATTCCGCTTGGGATTAAACGGACATTTGAAGCGTCGAGACATGCAACACAAGGTTACCTGCCCCCGTTCATGACAGATAAGATGCAATGTTCCTAACATGCATCTAGCATTATGCAATATTCGCAGCGGATAATTTTTCTCTTTAGCAAAACTATGCACCAAACCAAAAATATCCCAAATACTTGAAACATATTTCATACATAAAGGCATACTAAAAAGCCGTGATCACCACACTAGTCTAAAATGGTTGTGATCAAAAGAATACTTGAGATACAACTCCAAAAGTACAAGTATTAACCTAAGTTAAATACTATACCATCATCAACATCGCACCGTGGCCTAGTCGACCGTATTCAGTTGGTCAGATTCCAATTCTCCTTTGGGTCCTGTAACAAGATCTACCATTCGGGGGGAATGGTAGTTGGGACTACCACAGTGAGATTTGATTACAAATCTCAGTAAGTTAACATAAAACTCACACACAGGTTAAAAATGCATGCATGGCAGTAAAAGCATAAATGCATAATTATAGTCATACATAAACATAGTATAACTTGACATATAGCATGACTTAACCAGAACTTAAGCGTGAACTGAACTTGACTTAACATGGCATGAACTTAAGCTTAAAACATAACATGAACGTGAAACATAACATGGACTTGAAATATAGCATGAACGTAAACCTGCATAACATAAATAAGAACTTGAAAATAACATAAACTTGAACATAACATGTACGTGAGTATAACATAACATGGACTTGATCTAAAACTTGGCTTATCATGTATTTGATCTGAAACTGTACTTAACATAAACTTGGAATATTATTCAATTGTCTTGATTAATAACGTGCATTAATACGTACTCCACAGTTGTTGTGGCCCCACGTATTCAAGTAACATAAAACATAATACGTACTCCACAGTTGTTGTGGCCCCACGTATTCTACATGTCACAATTGCTGTGTCTCATGTAGTGTATGCTCCACAGTTGTTGTGGCCCCATACTTCATGCTCCACAGTTGTTGTGGCCCCATGAATACACATAACATAAAATATAATACGTACTCCACAGTTGTTGTGGCCCCACGTATTCTACATGTCACAATTGCTGTGTCTCATGTAGTGTATGCTCCACAGTTGTTGTGGCCCCATACTTCTTGTAACATAAAATATAATACGTACTCCACAGTTGTTGTGGCCCCACGCATTATAAGTAACATAAATATAATACGTACTCCACAGTTGTTGTGGCCCCACGCATTATAAGTAACATAAATATAATACGTACTCCACAGTTGTTGTGGCCCCACGCATTATCATAACATAACATAAGATATAATACGTACTCCACAGTTGTTGTGGCCCCACGCATTATAAGTAACATAAATATAATACGTACTCCACAGTTGTTGTGGCCCCACGCATTATAAGTAACATAAAATATAATACGTACTCCACAGTTGTTGTGGCCCCACGCATTATAAGTAACATAAATATAATACGTACTCCACAGTTGTTGTGGCCCCACGCATTATAAGTAACATAAAATATAATACGTACTCCACAGTTGTTGTGGCCCCACGCATTATAAGTAACATAAATATAATACGTACTCCACAGTTGTTGTGGCCCCACGCATTATAGTAACATAAAATATAATACGTACTCCACAGTTGTTGTGGCCCCACGTATTATACGTAACATAACATGTCTTATCTTTCTTAATGCATGAGATATTATTTAATATCATATACTTTTCTAACATGGCGTATGCTTGTAAATGGCACAATATGATTTAATCATAAACATTTAATGGCATACATGTATCTTATGGCATACTTATAACATACAACATTGTATGACAGAAAAGATTATGTAACAGATAATTATTCATGAGAGATTAAATCATACATAGCAGATAAACATGTAATGACATAGCATGACATGCATATACGAGAACATACATACATAAATTATAGTTCTCTTACCCATCACACATACACAATAAACTGATAGTAAGTTAGAGGCTAACTTACCTCGATCGTCGCGTTCTATGAGAATAGAGCGCGAGACACGAGGAACTGCACAACAGCTGGAAGAGGAACACTCAAGTCCTTAAGATTTTCACTTCTGAACTCAATTGCCATATTGTAAGCACTTGCAACACCACGGCCAACTTGAGGTTTCACTATACTCGGAAGAGATAAATTGACTTCAGAAACCTTTGCACTAAAACAAGTTCATTAAAATTATCAATAACAACCAAACAAACAACTCATTTCTCAATCCATATACTCTTAGCCATAGTCAACCACAAGATGACACCAGTCATCCCGGACTATAATCCATATCATCACTGCTTCGGGACACTGTCATACAGTTTCCCAACATTACACCATACGCTCCACACTTCTCTGCTACGCCATTCAACCCTTCGTGACACGCCATCCGGTGTATCACGACTTAGTACAGAGTACACTCACGTGAACTCTCTTCCATTCACACTACAAAACCCATCACTGCGATACACGTCTCACGGTGCATCGCTACGCGACACGGAGTACGCGCTACGCGTACTTCCTTCGCTACAACACTCATCAACACGATGTACATCACATGATGCATCGCCATACCACACGGAGTACACTACATGCGTACTCCCTTCCTTCTACGACCCACATCACTACAGCGCATGTCGCGCGGCGCGTCGCTGCATTACACAGAATACGCTACACGCGTATTCTCTTCACACAACCCGCCGTATCACATCTACGGCATCCATCTCACGCCTATACTTCACAGCACAGTCCACAAAACTACAAAATCAAGCCTAACACTTCACAACCACACTTCGTTTCACAACTACGCAGCGAACTCCACAAACACTAACTACACAGTCTACAGCCAACCAAAACAATTATGTTAAACATAAATAACTAAAGATAGAGGGTTAAGACGAGAGAGATGTGATTGCTGTCGGGAAAGAATCCAAAACTGATAATTTTAGCGGGCTGTTACAGAAAAAAAGTGATTTTTTTGGGTGTTGAACATGTATTTTTGTTGTGTATTGACAGATCTATATCTATTCCTTTAGATCTATTAGTTTTCACTTTAAACGTAGAAGTTAATACAACCCTCATCTGCTACCAAAAATAAAATGGAGCACACAGAATATCTATCAGAATATAGAAACACAAATATGAATATTTCTGAAATATTATTTTATTATTTCCAAGAAAAAAATTACAGAAATTTGAGGCATTTTGCCTCATTCTTCAAACGATCTTGCTCTTCTAAAATTTGCATAGCATCTCTGTCTAAAAGAGTAGGCAATCTAAAAGAAGAATTAAGCAAGGATTTTAATTTCCTATTCTCTTACTTTATTGCTTCTATTTTCGTGTGAGACTCCTGAAGAAGGCGCTGAAAGATAGAAATTTTCTCATTGAGTTTGTCCAAATCATAAGGTTTGGATTGTAGTTGCTGAGAAAATGCATAAATAGCTTATGAGTAATGGGTACCGAGATTTACAAGCTCGTAGATAGCTTCAACATCTGACTTATTAGCCAGATCATTATTGTATTGTACTATAGAACCTACAGCAGAAGCAGAAACAGCTGGTGAAAAATGTGTTGAATACCTCACGTATTGGTTACGAGAAGATTGCTGGGCCATTATAGAGTAAGAATGCAGAGAGAGATTGCAGAGTAAGAATGCAGACTAATTACAGAAAAGTAAAGAAGTTGGGATGCGAGTGAAGATGAGTTGAATATCTCTTTTATAGACAAAATTATGATTAAGCACCTCTATTGTTTCACAGCATCTCTCGTGAAGCGTCTCTTTACAAGAGACAAGAAGATGTAGCATCATAGCTCTGCGGCGCCTGACAGCTACAGAAAACTTGAAAAAAGATTTGCGGTGCAAATGAAAGGAAAAAATATTTGCTTCAACGAAATGAAAGGAAAAAAAAAACCCACTATGAAGACCTTCTCTCCTATACTCATCTTCTCTCTTCTTCATTTTGGTAGCTGTCTTATTTGGAGCAATTGCAGAAGAGGCAATGAGTTGTACAACAATTGATTTCATAAACCACACTGGCGAGGTAATGAAATTATTTAATACAACGATACAAGAATTTTATGATATGCATACTGTTCTACAAAATTTACCTTTGAAGAGTTCCTGTAATATTTTGTTAATATGTTTTATATATATGTTTTATATATTGCTTTCTAGGATCTGTATTTCAAAAAATTTTATGATAAACTTTTTTTTTTGTGATTTATATATATTCATATAATTTATTAACTCAATTGATATGTTATTAGATTTGAATTCATGCGCAATTGCCTTTTACTCATTTGAGATTTTTCAAAATTTATTGTCCATGTCTTACTGTAAGAATATAGCAATAAATGATGACTATTAATTTTCAAAACTCACCACCTTTCTTTTTACCACGATTTTATAAAATTTACACCTTATAACCAGTTCTACTGATCTATTTCACAACAAATTACATCTTTGTGTAAAAAAAATTACAAAAATAACAATTGCTATGAAAATATGTTTTTTAATTTCTTCCGAATCAGATTGAGAAACACAATAAATAATATAAATTAATCACATTAAATCAAAAATATGTGCCTTACACATTGAAATCCACACCTAGTATATATATAATATATACTCGGAAAATACCTTCCATGCAGCTTACGTGTGTCTCGATTCACGAAGAGAGGGCAGATCTCTCCGTTTGTACTCGAGTACAGTTCCCACAACTAGTACAAGTAGGGGCCGGGCGTTGTCGGACTCTCTCAGCCTTCCGCGGGCATTGCCTTCTGATCGATCACTCCCATCATGTATTTTAATTAAATAAATAATTTTTATAATATCAGTATCATACAATCCTTTTTTATACTTAATATTACTTTTTTTAATTAATTAGATATTTGACCCGCATATGCGAAAGCGGGTCAACCGCATTTTAAAGAAAAGGGTTATACGGCTTTTAAATGTGTCTTAAAAAATGTTTTTGATTTTTTTTAAATATCTAAAAAAAAATCACTAATGAATTTATGTGTATATTTTATGTAACATTAAAAAAAAATTTAAAAAAAAAATCAAAATATACAAATTAAGCATTTTTAAAGACATATTCAAAGGGCATTCTAGCATCATCCGCAACTTACATCCTGTTTGTTTATTTAAATCTAAATTATTTTATTTTATTTTATTTTATTTTATCATTATAATTTTTTTAAATTTTAAAATAAAAATAATATTATAATAATATTTTATTCAATTTTTGTTAAAATATTTTATTTCATTTAATCTAAACTGTATAATCAAATAATACTTTTTTGATCTCCTACTTTCACTACTTTTTCTCACCACACCCATACGGAAAGATTTTTTTTTTTTGTTTTTTAATCTACATTTTAAATAGACTTTTTTAATTTACAATAAAAAATAATACCATTCATATTATACAATAAAAGCTCAATACTAATATTTTTAAACGAATTATTTTAAAAATCTTTAATATTTATTTATATTAATACAAATATAAATATTAAAATTTATCTCTTTCTATTTATTTAAATTTTCGAAATTTTTACTTCACGCGCTATCCAATTTCACGTATTGGATCCCGAATTAAACAATGATTTCACAACTCCCCGAACAATAATAATAGCACGAACTCGGAAAACCAACCGGATAAAAAGGCTAGCTCTTGAGTATAGAACAGCTCAGAAATGAACAGTGATGTCACCAATTACCGAAAGAAAAAAAAGGTTCCTTACAAAAGAGAATCTGGTACAGAATAAAGTAACCTGGCTGGCCTCTTAGATAGGCGTGTCCATGTCTTAGTTATTTTGAAGACAAAAGTAACTTTGGGCTCGGTTTGTACGTTCCATTTAATTGGGATTGAATTTTTTTTTTTATAAATAATAATAGAATGATTTTCGTAAGACTTATTTAAGATAATTAATTCTTTTAATATTTAATTAATCATATTAGTAAAATATATAAAAGAATACGTAAAAATGATTATATATAGAAATTTTGATTTAGATACGTTTAAGTATTAAGATGAGTTTAGATATATTTATAAAAAGTTAAAAAATATTATGTGTCTTGCGTATAAAGAGATGTTGAATTGAAAAAATTTATGGATTTACATGTAAATAGATTTTGAATTGAGATGAATTTAGTGATTTGAAAATTGAGTATTTGAATATTAGACTAAGGCCCGGTTTGGATTTAGAGATAAGATGTGATGATATTAAATGAAAGATGAAAATTGAATAAAATATTTTTAAAATAATATTTTTTAATATTATTATTATTTCAGAATTTAAAAAGGTTAAATTAAAATTAAAAATTTTAAATTATTTGTTAGATTTTATATAAAAATTTCAAAAAATTATAATTATGAAATGAATGAAATTAAAACCTGTTCGAATCCAAACGGTTTCAGTTCATGCCGGTTCTTGCACATGATCAATTTAACAAGCATTTCAAACCAGGGGCCCCGCGGCGCCCCCACACGTGGTATGGAATATTAGAAGGCATGCACCTCATGCACAGAATACGTACGTACCAGACGCAGAATGTTATTTGCCCTATTCATATAACTCATTAACCGAATAAACAAAATCCAAAAAAAAAAAAAAAATACACCAAAACAATTGCAAATATAAGGTTCAATTCCAAAATATTTTAAAAAGTTACGTAATAACTAATTAACATCTAATTAGCTTAAAAATTATAATATATATAATATACTCTTATACATATACCTTATTATATATATAAGTATTTAAGTTAATATATTAGGATAAATAAATAAACCATAAATCATAAATTTATATTTTTAAATAAAAATAAACCACAATTGCATCATTCAAAATTATAAATATCATTTCGCTTTACATTAATTTACCAGTTATGATTATTTGCTAGACATTAATTTATCAGCTATATTCATTCTGAATTAAATGCTTATTTTTCAGTATTAAAATAGTAGTCTAATTGATATGAGTTGATATTTAATTTCAAACAATTTACAATATTAAAATCTGACCTTTTAAGTTATGAAATTAACTTTAAATTAATTAAATAATTTAAAAATGTCATGGTGACGAATTCGTTTTTAAAATTGTAATATAATTATAATTTAAACTGGACATTTTATAACGAAGATAAATTTTTATGGTCACTCAAGAAAAATTGTCACGCTGAAGGCTCCGTCGCTTTTTCTAAAAATAAAATAAAATAAAATAAAAAAATCTTATTCCCACGTGGGAGAGAGCGAGTGTGGGGGCTGATGAATGCCACGTGGCGAAAATACAACTAAGGAACTCAGTATAGAATGGGCTGCCTTTTTCTGAACTTGGGCTGTCATCCGATATTAATCTATCATCACGACTCCCAGGACCACGTGGGTCATCCAGCTATCTACTAATCTATTTGTCACAGACCTAGCTAGCTATCTGGTTCTGATTGGACGGTTACACAGTGACATTAATATTCGTGACAGACACCGACCTTAGGCTCAGATTGCCCAACCTTCGATCTCCATCACATGGCCCTTCAATGCTTTTGGTTTCACCGAGGAATATCTTTTTATCTGCTACTCCACACGTATACGGTACATATTACCTTTTGTCTTATGTAAATTCTGTGCTTCCCTCCAAACCGCGGGATTAGACTAGGAAGAAAGGATTAAACGGTGAGGATCAGCGAGGCATGCATGCAGGCATAACCGAGAGTGAGAGTTTTTCTCTGAGAGGAGCAGAACAGGCTTTGAGGTACAACTTCTTTATGTTTTTTTTCTTTTTAAAAATTTTTTTTTTTAATCTGTTGTCGGAATCAATCCGAAAGCATGGCCTCCAAGCAAAAGATCTGGCGGTGGACAATCAAAGCAGACAGAGAGAGAGAGCGGTGGACAATAGGCAGACGTATCGGTCTCCGTAGAACTATCCTTTAAATCCACAAGGTACCGTACGTAAGTTCTGCAGTTATCTGCAGTTTTTACATCATTCGTCGGTCGGTGTCCTTCCCCTCCAGAAGACCGCTGGTGGCAGTTAATAGCTTTCAAAATAGGGAAGAAAAAGGGTACGTTTTGGGTAAGTGGAATTAGTTACAAATTTTTTTATCTTATTTTATTATTATTATTTTTTAAATTTTAAAATAATAATAATATTTTTAATTTTTATTTAAAATTAAAATTTTTTATCTCACTGTTCAAATCAGTTTTTGTGCTTGGCTACTAAAATTTTTCATTTTAAATATAAAATTCTCATCTCATCATTATAATTTTTTTAAATTTCTATATAAAATATAATAAATTATTTAACTTTTTATTAATTTTTTAAAATTTTAAAATAATAATAATATTAATTTCATATTAAAACTCAAAATTCTTGAGAATTATCAGTAATCAATCTACTAAGCTATCCAAGTATATGGTTCCAAAATATCGCTTTGCAAATTAATTTTTTTATTTAATGATTAAAGAAATGATTTTTAATATATTATTATATTTTTTATATTTTAAAAAATAGAAAAAAAAATCATATTTGTACTAAACGGCATGCCCAATAGTTATGCCCAATAGTTATTCCTAGGTCGCAGTCTAGCACTGCTCGATAGAGAAATGGAGGAGACCGCCTATGGTAGTTAATTATCATGCAATATAGAGAGTATTTTTACCGTCTAAAAAAAAGAAAAATAATGAATATGAAATTTATATAATAAAAATTTAATTTTTAAAAATAGATTTAATTTTTTTTAAAATAATTATACAGTATTTATACATTCCATAATTATATATAATATTATTTAAATAATTCTATGATGCCTATCTAATATGCCTACCAAAAGTGCACACTAACGAATGAATTTTCTTCTTTTTAAGATTTTTTTTTTCTTTTAAGTATCTGTTAAACATTCTTAATTATTTAAAAATATAAAATAATCATTTTTTTAATTATTAAAAAATAAAAAACATAAAAAAATATAAATAGACATATTTTATATATATATATATATAGTCATTTAATAGATATATTTAATAATGATACTATCATTTTCGATCTTATTTTGCAAATACCGTCCTACTTGTGATTGGAAAACCCAAAGGCAGGCCATGAATAGAGATGTCTCGGATTTTTATCCGCAAAATTCTAGATTTTCTTCTCTTTCTTGAACACTCTTGGCGGCCTGTAAGTTAATAAATATTTCCATTTCTCCTTAACGTCAACCCTTTTTTTCTTTTTACTTTTTAAAATTTTTTTTACATATTAATTGAAATTAAATAAATATAATATAAAATTTAATAATTTATTTTATTATAAGAAATTTTAAAGTATCATATTTAATTATTTTAATTTATAATTTTTATTGTGAAACTAGTAATTCTTTTTCTACATGGTTAGACTCCTTGACACTCAAAATTAGCCTTATTTTTTGGAAAATACTAGATTATTCTCTCAACTTATCCCCTCAAGTAGACTGATAATGTATTTATTTATTTTTAAATATTTTAAAAAATTATCACTAGTGAATTTATATGTTTTATTTTAACATTAAAAGAAAAGCAAAAAAACCAAACTACACTAGAAATATGTCAAAGGGACAAGTTAAGGAGACTAGCATTCTATTTTTTTTTTTTTTTTTAAATATAGCAATGAGACTAACCCAACATATTTTATAATATATTTTATAACACGTATTTTAAAATAAGAATATTTTATAAAATGATGTTACTTTTATAAGATATTTTATAAAAATATTTTTAATTTAAAATATAATTAAGTAACGATGCTATGATCTGTACTTGATCGTGAAACATGGCCAAGTTTGAAAAGCTGAATTAAGTTTAGTTTAAATAGTGGGATGAGATGATTTTAAATAAAAATTAAAAATTAAATAAAATATTATTTTTTAAAATTATTATTATTATTATTATTTTAAGATTTAAAAAAAGGTTGAATTATTTATTATATTTTATATAAAAATTTTAAAAAATTATAATAATAAAAGAATATGAAATAAAATCATTTTTATATTCTGGTTAAGGCTTAGCTGGGCTGCTTGCTTGCTGTGCACAGCTTGGAAAGAAACAAATGAAAGCATGCAAAATTTTGAAATAATAATTATGAGTAATATTAAGTACTGTCAGATATGTAAGTTTCATGTATTTATTTTTTTTGAAAAATAAGGTCTATAATTTAAAAAATAATTTTTTTATATAAATCCCATAATTATCTATTTCTTTTTTAAAAAATAGCGATGACTGTACGTTCTAAGATAGTAAATATCATTCTATAATAATTCTTATGTAGTTATGCATGCATATTGCATGGTTTGTGGGCCATTTCCAATTCGAATTCCAATAGTGGCTTTGGGAGAGAAAAATGGGGACAGCCGGGTGCAGTAGTACTACTCATAATTGGCCCCTACCTTGTGCTCAAGCCTTGAGTGGAAATTCAAAAGGTATTGAACCAGTACACGAACAGTCCACACACAATACACATCTCAATGCTTGGGTACAAATATTAAAGATACTTTACTTGGCAGGAACGAATAATTGGCGGATAATGACATGGTCACCATGCATTCACGTGATAGAGTGCAATAAAAATATAAAATAATACTAAACTTATATTACAAACTTAGAGATAAAGTCTAGGAATGATAGCTTACAATGAAAACTCAACCAATCATATTTCACTAAGATCGGTATCAAGGATAAGTCCGAGCGAGATACTCACATTATCAATAACAAAATGGTGCTTATAAAAAGAACATACCATATTGAGAACTAATAATTGTGCTCTTCAAAAGGGTCACACCATAATAGAACACCCCAAGGCTAGACTGGCGTCGGCCGTTCCATTGAGCCAAAGTAGGCAGACCTTGCAAGAAATGGGCAAGGGTAGTTATAACAAGGAAATAGTTACATTAGGTTAGTAACAAAGTCGCATACCGGGGCAAGGAACTAGCCAAGTTCCATGGCTATCTTAGCGACGAATGAGTCAGAAGACTCACACACTTATTAGACAAATTAAGTGGATACACCAAAGTGGAATTAGAAGCCTCTAGGCTAGGTGCAAGTCCTTGAGTAACTGCCTTAGGAGGAGGCTCCATTGACTCGATAGGAACCTCCGGGGATGCCTTACTTAGAGGAGATAGAACAGGGCAGATGTTCCTCAGCTTGGTGAAGGTGTGGCATTGTTAAACCCCATAGGGTCAATGGAAGGGACATTGCCCTCACCAACTCTTGAGATGTTGTCCAAGTCAATATCAATAGCAGCCAAAAGCGCACCCTCTTCAAGGGAAACATCAGACGTAAGTGCATCTTTTGAGGGGAACACCACCCCTACATTAGTCTTATCAACAGTAGAGGGAACTTCCTTAGCGGGGGTCGCAGCCCATTCAATGGGAATAGGCAGGTCAGCGGAAACTTTGACATTCTCCACCTTGCCCTCAAGAATAATTGGGGCTTGCCTTTCCTTGCCGACATCTAATATTTCAATGAAGTTGTTGGAAGCCAAAGATGAAGAGGATGAGACCCAAATTGTTTGAATAATGAGTTTGGAAATGTGTCACGAATCATTTCGAACAAGTTGGGATCTAACAACGAGTCCAAGTCTTGGGCCCCTTGACTGATCATGTCTGCAAGACGATATGCGTACAATGGAGGTGGAGGTTGCTGAGTCTCCTGTTGATCTCTGGAAGCTGGAGTGGCAGAAGGGTCCTAGGAATGCTGCTTGGCTCCCTCCGGGCAAGCGAGGTCACGACAAATGCAAGGCCTACCGCAAGGCTCTTCTCACTCCATCCAAGGCCTCTTTCCTTTAAGGTCTGAGTGAGTAGGAGCTGCCCATTTGTGTTAGTGGGTGGGCCTTGGACTTGGGGAGTCTGAGACTTGATGGCTTACAACGTGTGACTGGTCTGGCATGACCAAGAAATTGTCAATATACTCTCGGATATTAAAAATCTCTGAATTGACACGTATATGAGATCCAGGCAAGGCATTTCCTCCTGGTGGGAGTCACCTTGAAGTTGTGACTGTTAAGGACAAGACTCCAGGTGGCCCTGATGGGAAATTTGCCGCGGACCGCCTTCCTGGGCAAGAGGGCAAGAGACTCCTAACCAACTCTAGAAAAAAAAAAAAAATACTATCCCAATTTTTGTCTTGGGAGCGGCGAGACTCCACATGGATGATCCAGTAATCGATTCGCAAATGAAAACCTCATTGGTTCACGTGTAGTTATCTCACGGCTATCTTCCCCTATTGCTTCAAGGGCTTGCCTCCATACCACAAAATAAGGCAAGATGCAAGATCCTCCAAGCATTGGGTAAGAGTTGAGCATGACCCATACCCAAATAGTCTAGAATATCATGAACTAGGTGGCAGGAAGGGAGTTTCAGCTACCTCAATGAGAACACGTGGATATAGAGCCTAACATGTTCAGTAGCCCCCTCCAAATCGATTGTACTGCTGCGTGAGTCGGGAAGACTCAACCTCACTAACTTCGCAATGCTGTACCATCTCCTCACATAGTCTTGTTCCACTTGGTGGTGGTAGCAGTTAGGGCTAAGCATAGACTAAAGTTAAAGTCGGATTCAAATTTTTTTTTACTCCGACTTCAATTCAGTTGGAGTCCGATACCGACCTTTGACTCATCATCTGACACGTGTAAAATTCGATTTGTCTCTAGTTCCATTAAAACGGAGTGGAGTTGGATTTAGCCACGAAATTGTACAATAAATGTTTTTTTTTTTTTTTAGTGGGCTTTGTTTAAAATTATGATCCAACCGATTTTGTAACCCAAATTTATGGGCTGATATGATGGGTTCCATACAAAGTTCATACTTTGGAACGAACCTTTGAAAAAATATTTAAAGCCTACATAGTTTTTAAGCTATTTCTTTTAGGCTCTAATATAAAGCCCACATTTTGGGCTAAGTCTTGGCAAGACAGAAAACATAGCAAACTTTGCAAAAAAATTGATCTAGACCATTTTTTTGGCTGCAAGTAAGAACATATAACGGTATGAAAATAATACTTTTTCCATGTATACTAAAATACAAACTAAATAAGTAGTCTCCTGTCAAATCTCAAAGTAAAAATTGAAAATAAACTAAAGATTTCAATTACAAAAGAAAATGATAAAATACTTAACAAAATTACAGGAACCAAAAAAAAAAAAAAAAAAAAAAACAACGATCTAGGAATTCAACGCATAACTTTAAAAAAACATTACATTAACCACCATCTAATATGCACCATAAACATAAAAAAACCATTTTATGAACAAAACAAAACAAACCAGCCGTGAACTACATCATATAGACATTCAATACATAACAAAGCAGAAATTTAAGAAAATCACATAATTTTCGGTAAGCATGAAAGGCCTAATTTAGAATAGTCTATTAATTTTATTCATAGTTCCATATATATAGAAATTGCATGGTCTCAAAAAAATTTATAATTTCCTTACTTTCATTTGCTCTATAAAATTTTGTAAAATTTCAATATACATAGAAATGTTCTCTCCAATTTTTTCCAATAACCCATAGATTTTGTATAATTTCTATATATTATCTATTTTCAAGGATGTGGCCCCACTAAAATTAAATGAAAACTAATATTAGGAGAAATAATAAAGTTGCCTGGATTGGTTAGCAAAAACTAAAAAACTCATCTCATCTCATCTCAACTCATCATTACAACTTTTTCAAATCCACATACAAAATATAATAAACAATTTTACTTTTTCAAATTCCAATACAAAATTAATATTACAAAATTATATTATAACAATATTTTATTCATTACTGTTTAAAATATCCCATCTCATCTCATCTCATCTGTGTAACCAAACGGTAACTCTAAAGTTTTTTATTATACGATACTAAGTTTCTTAATGCAGAATCTAAAACGAAAATACAAGAAAAACCATTTACGATTGAAGATTTATATGAAAAATAATGGATATGTTTTATCCTATAAATTTCATTAAGCAAGGAAAAGTTTATTTAAGGTCTCAATTGTAATATTCTATACTTAATGTGACACCAAAATAGATATATTTTGTATTATATTTTATAAATTAGTTTAGACATTAAAATAAAAGATGATATTTTAAAAGATCACTTGATAGTTTCTATGAAGAAAACAATTTATAAATATTTTATATTTACAAAAATAATATTGCTTGGATATTATGCAATGAAATATTATCATCAACAATTTGAAACATACATTAAGTTGAGTTTTTAAAATTTATTTCTAACGTCATTTGATAAATTATTGAGATTTAATTTTATATAGAGTTATGTTTTATAATTTTATAAGATTTTTTTTTTTGTTTTACATAAACATCTCATACGGTGGAAAAGTTGACTTCTTTAAGAAAAGAGTAATGCTACATACAGTCGTGGAGTGTGCAAACATTGCGCAATCGTTTTGAAAAAGAGTGGGGTCTACGATTAAAAAAGTTAATTTTTTTCATGTGAATCACATATTAATTCACATTTTTCAAAGAGACTGCGTGACGTTTGCACAACCATGACTGCAAATATTATTTCTCTTAAGAAAAATTGCTGATTTCACCACTGCTTACAGCCCACACAACTCCAATATTGTTTCCAATTACTTAGGAACCAACCAACCATGATAACACAAATGCGACAAATCACCAACAAAACTCCAATAAATACAACTAGAATGAAAAATATTTTTCCAAGAAAAGAAAGGAATAAATAAATGAGGATGACTAAATATTGTTTCCACCAAATAGCTTCTCTTCAGTCCCATCTATGTTTTTTTTTTTGAAAAGGGGGAGCACTTCATTAATCAAGAAGCTGTAGCATGAGATACATCAAATAAAACAGAAGCTTTGACCACAGAAGGGCCATCTTCTAGCCAAATTTTTTCATAAGAGTCCTTAATAACTTCCTTAGCTGCAGAGTGGGCAGCTTGGTTTGCTGATCTATATACAAAAGATAGCCTCCAATACAGATGAGCCTCCATCATCTGTTGAAAATCCTCAGTTTCTTGGCCAAGCCACGAATAATCTACCTCTTTGGAGTTGACTGCATCGATGACAACTTTGGCATCTCCTTCAAAAATGACTTGATGCATACCCAACTCAAAACACATATTCATAGCCCTTTGCAAAGCTGCTCTTTCTGCTTGTGCTGCTGAGTAGACCTGCTCTTTAGGAGCTGTTAAGCATACTTGGATCTTTCCTTCACTGTCTCTCATAATGATGCCCATCCCCATCCTATTTAAGGACTTGTCAAATGTTGCATCGACATTGACTTTGAACAAAGGCCACTCTGGTGGCTGCCAAACTTGGTTCGAGGTTGCTATAGTTGTTCTTCCTTCTGCTCTGTAGCTGTTCTGCTGTTTAATCTCCCTATGCATATCAATCACGGCTTGAGCCCTTGCTATAATAGATCCTGGGCTGCTGAACAGGTCTTTAAAAATGAAGCCATTTCTTCTTCCCCATATATGATAGCAGATGACAGCAGCCAATTGTAATTCTTCACTATTTAATCTGATTGTCATCTCTTCCCACAGCTTCTGGAAATCAGGGAAAAAGTTATTCCATTTTTTGAGTTTACTACTATCACTTCCCCACACATCCCTTGCTGCTGGACAAGCCCAAAGAGTATGTATAGTAGTTTTAGCCTCCCTCATACAAATGGGACAGAGATTGCATTCCACAATGTTTCTTCTGCATAAATTGCCTTTTGTTGGAATAATGTTTGATAGGCTTCTCCAGATTAGCATTTTAACTTTGCCCGGGACCTCCAGTTGCCACAGCTTCTTCCATGTCCCTTTGTTCATCCCACCTGAAGATGATTAAGCTAATCTTCTACTAGCCAGATTTGTATCCATAAAATAGGCACTTTTGATAGAAAAAGTGCCTTTTTTAGTCCCCACCCATATCCTTTTATCTTTGGCCCCTGTACTACTAATAGGAATCGAACATATAATCTCTTTTTCCTCTTCACTGAAAATAGCCCTATCAGATTATCCTTCCATGTCCTAGAGTCTTCATCAATTAAGGCTTCCACTTTGCTATTTGGGTCAAGAGAATTAACATGGGTCTGAATCTGAAAGGTTACTGGTTTAGGCACCCATTTGTCCTTCCATATTTTTATATTCCTCCCATTTCCAACTCTCCAAACCAACCCTTCCTTTACTAGTCCCGTACTAGACCAGAGACTCCTCCAAATGTATGATGGTGACCCTTTTAACTCAGCCTCCATTACGTCACAATTCTGAAAATATTTCTGTTTGTATACCCTCGAGACTAGGGATAGGGGATCCTTTACCATTCTCCATATTTGCTTTGCTAAGAGTGCTCTATTGAAGTTGTTGAGATCCCTGAAACCTAAACCTCCCTGATTCTTAACTTCCCCCATTTGTTTCTAGGATTTCCAGTGAATGCCCTTCCCTCCCTCTTTATGCTTCCACCAGAAACTGGCCATCATTGCTTCAATCTCTTTAAGGAGCTTTCCAGGCATTTTGAAGACACTCATAGAATATGCAGGTATTGCTTGTAGCACACTTTTAATGATAATTTCCTTACCAGCCAATGATAGAAACTTTGATTTCCAGTTGTTTATCCTCTTCCATATCTTCTCTTTTAGGCTACTGAAGGTGTTGTATTTAGATCTTCCAACAAGAGTAGGTAGCCCGAGATATCTATTATAATTGTTACACCTTGCTCCATTAATCTGCTGCAGCATAAAATCTTTTGCTTCCTTCTTTGTATTAGAGCTAAAGAACACACTGGTTTTTTCTTTGTTCAAGGTTTGTCCTGAAGCTTCCTCATAAATAGCCAGAAGTCTCTTAATCTGGTACCATTCTACCAACTTGGCTATGCAAAAAATTACATAGTCATCAGCAAAAAAGAGGTGGTTTATCCAGACCATTCCTCTTCACTGCTATCCCCTCAATAAGGCTACCATTTTCTACATTATTCAAAAGGGTATTGAGGGCTTCAGCACAAAGTAAGAACAGATAAGGTGATAGTGGATCACCTTGTCTTAGCCCTCGTGTGGGGATAATTTTCTCTCCTGGGATCCCATTAACAAGAGTAGAATAGGTTACTGACCTAACATAGGCCATCACTATTTTAGTCCATTTCAATCCGAAGCCCATCTTAATCAAACTAGCCTCTAAGAAGTTCCACTCCACTCTATCATAGGCTTTTGACATATCTAGCTTGATGGCCATTGATCCATCCCTTCCTTTCTTTTTTGAGTGCATAGTATGAAGAAGTTCATAGGCTACCATTATATTGTCAGTTATGAGTTGGAAGGAAAGCACTTTGGTTCCAGGATATCACCTTCTCCAACACCCCTATCATTCTGTTTGCCATTACCTTAGAGATAATCTTATAACCAACATTGCATAGAGAAATTGGTCTAAAATCATGGACCGGGCTGGGGCATTTACCTTGGGAATTAAAACAATATGAGTATGATTCATGTTCCCTGGCATCTTCCCCGAGTTCTGAAAAATCATAACAGCTTCTGAAACCTCCTTTCCCACTGTCTTCCAATGCTCTTGGTAAAATTCTGCACTAAAACCATTAGGGCCGGGTGATTTAAAGGGGGACATCTGCTTCAAAGCTGTTTCTATTTCCTTTACAGAAAAGTTCCTTTCCAGATTAATTCTCATGTCTTCTGTTACCCTTTGCTCAATTCCCTGTAGGCACAGATTGATGCTCTCTGGATTGGCCTGAGTAGACTGATATACCGACTTAAAATGTTATTTGAAACCCTCAGCTATGGCTTCCCTCTCCACTAGCTCAGTACCATTCATATCAATCACTCTTCTTATGGTATTTTTCTTTTTTCTTTGGTTTACACATGAATGGTAGAACTTTGTATTTCTGTCACCTCTTTCCAGCCAGTGTTTTTTTGCTCTTTGTTTCCACTTTGTATCTTCTTGGTTTAACAGGTGATTGATCTCTATCTGGAGTTGCTTTTGTTCTCTTGCATTACCAGGCCCTGCATCTCTTTGTAATAAATTCAGCTGGTGGGATTTCACTCTCAATGCTTCGAATTTCCCCCTCTGCATGTTTCTACTCCACTGATTAAGTTTCCTTTGTGTAACTTCTAATTTGCTCATCAACCTCTCTAGACTATTACCCCACCCCACCTGTTTTCTCCAAGCCTCAATGACTGTCTCGCTACAGCCTGCCTCCTTGTTCCAACTGGCCTCATACTTGAATGAGTAAGACCCTCTTTGACTTGAGCCCCTCTCAGAACTACAATTCAACAAAATTGGACTGTGATAAGAGCATATTGCTGGAAGGGTCTCAACTGAATGCATCGGATATAGGGATTTCCACCCCTCATTAGCTACTGTTCTGTCAAGTCTCTCCCTTGTAAAAGACTCATCTTCATGTCGGTTACTCCAAGTGTATTTACTGCCTATCCATCCTAGATCAAACAGATTCCCTCTCTCCATCGTGTTTCTGAATTGACACATAAGATTTTCACTCCTAGGATTTCCCCTCTCTTTTTCATCACAGAAAAGTACCTCATTGAAATCACCTATGATTCCCCATCCGCCAACATCAGGCTTAAAAGATAGTAGTAACTCCCAGGTTTTGCTTCTCAGGTGTGAAACTGGATGACCATAAAAACATGTCAGTAGCCACTGTTTGTTGTTTAAAATATCATTTACACACACAATGATGTGGTGTTGGGAATAATTGACTAGATCAATGAGACTATCCTTCTTCCATAGCAACATAAGACCACCACTTCTTCCTATTGCTCCCACTGCAACACAACCATTAAACTTACACCTTTTAGCAATCCTTTGGTCATTAGAGTACGATAGCTTGGTTTCCATTAAGAAAACCACATCTGGGTTCTTTTCCTTTACCAATATGTAAAGGCTTTGGACTGTTCGGGGGTTCCCAAGCCCCCTACAGTTCCAACTTAGGATTCTCTTAATCCCTGGTGGGGCTGCCTTGCAGCCTCCACCATATTCGTTGTGATTCTATCCTCCACCCATAAATCATTCAACATGCTCTTTTTAACTCTTTTTGAAAAGCTAGAGTTATCGGATCTTACCTCCACTGGTTGCTTCTCCCCTTGGGAACGGGTGACTATAGATGATGAAGTTGATTTCATTTGATCCCGGGCTTGCCGTTTCCATCTTCGGCCTTCCCTTTGACTGAGAGAGACTTGTAGAGGACATACGCCTCTACCATCCTCTACTGTAAAAGATTTAGCAGTTGGAGGGGCTAAACTCGAGTCCTTGGGTTTAAAGCAGATAACGGTTGGATCAATTAGATTCTTTGGACCTGACCATCTTTCCGGCCCATCTACATTCTCTGGCCCATCTTCATTCTCCAGCCATCTTTATTCGTCACTTTCAGCTTGCTTTCTCGCTCTTTTTTCCCCCTCTGGTCTCGTACTGTCTCGACTCCCTCCCTTCCGGGTTGGTGCACAGCATCCAATACATCCATCCCCTCCTCTGAATCCGCTGAAATTCATACCCTTTATATTTCGGCTACACGACTTCCATCTATGACGGTTGTTGGGGGCTGTGCATGAGGCGAGTGGGGTTATGGACGTCTGGTTTTGCCCCTGACTTGCTGTTCACCTTCGTCGTTGCCTTCGTCTTCACCCGACTCTGCCTGACTATTGTTTGCCCCTGTACCATGCTCTTTCTTTCACTTTTGGCATTATAGGAATTCCTATTTCTTCTATAACCGTTCTCCGCTCTGAGCCAGGTCCCAAATTGAGGCTCTGTTTCCGCCTCACCTTCATTCTCGCCGTATGGAGCCTGACACCCCGATTCTTTATGAAGGAACCACCCACATCTGAAGCAGATTTTGGGTAGATTCTCATAATGGAAATGAACCCACTACTTTGTCTGTTCTATATTGATGAATCGACCCCTTGGAATGGCCTTGTACAACGGTAACTCAATTTTCACCCGGAGGCTTCTCCCCCATCCTATGCCGTCCTCTTCTACATCTACCTCGATAACTTTGCCCACTGACTTGCCTATATGAGTGCCCCATTCCAGCAACATACACCCCAATGGTAGGTTGTGAATTTGCATCCAGAAAGTTTCCTTATCGAAGACAAAGTTTCCTGGCCGTTTCTTCCCCTCATATTGTCTCAGGAGAAACAACGAAGAGTCGAAGGTCCACGGTTTTCCATCGAGGATTCTGTACATATCTGCATGTGTTTCAAAAGTGATAATGAAAGTATTCTTTTCCACTTCTAGAAAAGTTGCCCTTTTGCTTATTCTCCAAATCTTTGCCATAGTATTACTTATCAGATTCTTACTCACTAGTTGGTCAGAACAGACCCTTCCTATCAAGCTTCTTTCCCCCTTACGATCTATCTCCTCGTCTCCTTTCCAGTTCACCTCCACTATCTCTTCTTCCTCCTCTGTTAGTTTAAACTTTCTCTATTGTTCCTCTAGGCCCTTCGTCCTGATCAAATCCTCTCTCGACATGATTAATCCACGGCTGCGAGTGGAAAAACCCGAAAGACTGTTATTCACCACCTAAGAGCTTTAACACTCTAGAGAGGAGACGTTTTCTTGCAACACGTTTTGTCTTTCGGTGTAATAATTGAATAGCCATTCAGTCCCATCTATGTTGTAGCTGTTAGAAGTGAGAAGAGAACAAAATTAATGGCGAGAGAAGATAAAATGCCACTAAAAAAACATAACAATATATAAAAATAACAAAGATGAAAAACTTGACAAATGCACCTTAATCCTCGTCACGTAGTCGTGTAGCTTGGATAACTTCGTGACTATTATTTTCTTATAGTATTGGCTCTATATTTATAATGTGAATATTTTAAATATTTATAGAGTTGAGAGGAATTCTTGTTTCTAATACTAAACATGTTGCTTGAATTCTTATACATATCTTCATTGATATTATATATATATATTTATATATATCTTATACCATAAAAGTGGCTATCCGCAAGTGAACATGAACGAACGGTAACTTTTGTTTAATACTTTATTTTCCATTTCTGTCCCTTTGTAGCTGGTTATTATTATAGTTTTATTCCTGGCTGTTGTCTTTTACTTTCTACTTGTGCCCTTATGTGAGTGATCTTTACTACGATTTTATCCTTGGTTCATATGTTATTTGATTTTTTTTTGTTCCGCTGATGCCCTTGTTTGACTAAGTATTATTACATTTTTGCACTTGATTGATGAACAATTTTTTTTCGACCACCATTCCTTTTCCAAAATTTCCCCGTGTTTTCTCCATAAATTCACTTCCCTTTTGTGTCTTTTCTTCATTTCACTGACTTATCTCTTTGGTTTCCAAATTTGTCCCTCATGCAGTGTCGCCTCTTTTACGGATTAGTTTGTAAGCTTTGTCTCTCTCTCCTACCGAAAAAATTTCTTCGCAATTTTTGGTTTTAGTTTGTTTTACATCAACCCCCATTTTTTTTTAATAAAAGCTTTCTTAGTAGAAATCTAGGCAACGCCAACGTATACATGTCGTATACAAGAGAATCAACTCCCAAACTAATGAAACAACACTTAGATTGGATAGCTAATTAACCTAAAAAAGCTCAAAATTCCATTTCACTAAAAAGTTGTAGAACAAACAAGAGGGTGGGGAGATCTGAGAGATCAACAGCAGAAACCATGTCGGTGGGCTATAACTGTAGGCATCTTGCTTCATTTCTATTGAGAGTACACACTGTTTTGTGTGATTTTTAGATGTGGCAGAAGAAGATGCCATTCGCTTGATTTTCAGATGGACCAGAAAACCATTAAAGAAATGAAAACTTTCTCATAAATATTGGTAGAAAAATGCAAACGTTCCAAACTTCCCATTTTTGGTGTTCGGTCCAAAATGCCGCCTCCCAAACATCCAACCCAAGACGCACAATTTTCCCGAAGATTTCCTCACATAGCTTAGATCTGAAAACATCGAGAGAAAGAGAGAGAGAAGAAAAGGGATGGAATTTTGTTTAGAAAAAAGTGGCAGAGCAGATAAAGGAAAATGCTTACTCTAGGTTCTTGAGAAGTCGTTGGCGATGGTGGATGATGCGATGAGCTTTCGTGGTGGGGGAGAGAGAGAGAGAGAGAGAGAGAGAGGGGGGGAGGGAAAGTAGAAAAGAAAAGAAAACTAGTTTGCAACTGTGCACATGTCCTATCTGAGCTATGAAGTAAGAGAAATGCTTGGGGTACCCATTTTGGATCCGAGCATTCCTATTAATTAATTTTTTTATTTGTTGTTTTTTTTTAAATAATAATTAACAAAGTATTTTTTATTGATGTTATAATTTTTTTTAAAAATGTTTTAAGAGTATAAAAAAAATTATGAAAAGGAAAAGTTCATTTGGCCTTATGGGTTAGATGTCTCGTGCTACCCGACTCATAAAGTAATGATTGAAGTTTGGAAAGATACAACATCAAAAGTTAATAGTTTTATAATATTAATTTTACTAAAAATGTTATTTATCATATCCTAGACCACATACCACATCTCTTTTAATTTAGTTTCATTTTTCTCGTATCAGGTCATCGTTGCACTTGCCATTGATGCAAATGAGTTGGCCAGCACAGTCGTTAAGGGTACGACATGCACCATTGCAAGAAGAGATGGCATGAGCGAGGATTGGAGGGAATGAAAAAGCACTAATGATAGTGAGGGAAAGGGAAACAAACAAAAGTGTGTTCGCCATTAAATCCTTAACTAAGCACTTGAGAGAGGATGAGAGGCTACATCTTCTTATATAGATCCCTTTCTTTTTTGTTTTTAACATTCAATATCGTCGTTCCAAGGGAACTAAGTATATATTTTGTGTTCTCTTTCATGAAATGTTATTGCTACACATCATTTTAGAGGAATGACTTGGAAATTTCGGGCCTATGAATAGTCTCATCCTGTTCATTGTCTATAGTCTTCCTAATGAGTCGCAAAGGTCATCTAATTATAATCTGGTCAGTCAACTCTCGTGGGCAGTTTTTAGTTTCATGATTGCAAAAATATCAAAGAGAAACGTACTGGATCTTCCTTATGCTGGTCAGTCAACTCTCGTGGGCGATTTTTAGTTTCTTGTTATGGAGTACTTCTTTGGCGTAAAGCGTGCAATACATTGATATTACTTTACGATCCTACAAAATTAATTAAAGGGGCTTACAAATAAAATCATGTGATTATTCAGGTGGCACACATTTTCTTAGGACTTATCCACTACAACAGATTTCATTTACTGTGACAGACAAAACCATTACAAAAAATTAGAAACCGTAATAGAAATTTTTAATGATGGTTTCCAAAGGCATTATAGAAAGTATTTTGTGATAGTTTATTGTACGACCATCACTAAAGGTTTGTTTTTTTTTTTTTTGTGTGTGGGTTGGAAAGTTTGCTGTGCGATGCAACGTTTGAATGTAAAGAGATTTTGTGATAGTCAAATTCTATTACAGAAAGTACTTTCGAGCGTAGCAAAATAACGTTCGAATGTTTATCCGACCCATAGCATTCGAACGATAAATATCTAACGTTCGATATTTTTCATTTGAACGTACACACGTTCAAACTTTTATGATGTGATGTTGGAATGTTGCATTCGCACGTTATTGGGCAATTGTTTGAACGTCAAAGATTAAATGTTCAGATGGTTAATATATACGTTCAAACGTTAAGAAATTTCATTCTATCATAACAGAATGAGTTCGATTATTTGAGTATATACGTTCAAACATAATACCTTTCATTCGAATGTATTTATTGCACATTTGTGTAATTATGTTCGAACATTAATTCGAACGTAAAACCATGTTCGAATGTTCTTCGTTTACATTCGAACGTACTAATTAGAACTAATATTTTCATAAGATTAAAAAGCATACAAATTGTATCATATTTCACCATAAATAGTATCATCTCATGAAAATGTTTTAGAGAGTTGCCAAATTAGAGGAAAAAAGTTTTGAACAATGATAGGGTTTATTTCTTCTTCTTTTCTTGCCCATCGCGATCCTGCTGCAGTGACATAACACATTCCATCTAGACTAGCATTTCCCTCTGTGACGTCCCCAAATTCCGCTTGGGATTGAACGGACATTTGAAGTGTCGGGACATGCAACACAAGGTTACCTGCCCTCGTTCATGACATATAAGATGCAATGTTCCTAACATGCATCTAGCATTATGCAAAATTCGCAGCGGATAATTTAAATTTTCTTTTTCTTTAGCAATACTATGCACTAAACTAAAAATATCCCAAATACTTGAAACATATTTCATACATAAAGGCATACTAAATAGCCGTGATCACCACACTGGTCCAAAATGGTTGTGATCAAAAGAATACTTGAGATATAACTCCAAAAGTACAAGTATTAACCTAAGTTAAATACTATGCCATCATCAACATTGCATCGTGATCTAGTTGACCGTATTCAGTTGGTCAGATTCCAATTCTCCTTCGGATCCTGTAACAAGATCTACCATTCGGGGGGAATGGTAGTTGGGACTACCATAGTGAGATTTGATTACAAATCTCAGCAAGTTAACATAAAACTCTCACACAGGTTAAAGATGCATGCATGGCAGTAAAAGCATAAATGCATAAGTAAAATCATACATAAGCATATCATAACTTGACATATAGCATGACATAACCAGAACTTAAATATAAACTGAATTTGACTTAACATGACATGAACTTGAGCTTAAAACATAACATAGACTAGCAACATAACATGAACGTGAAACTTGCAACATAACATGGACATGAACATAACATAACATGAACGTGAGCTTGAATATATTATAAACGTGAACATAACATGATGTGAACATGAACTTGGAACATAACATGAACATGAACATAACATGTACGTGAGCATAACATAATATGAAATTGATATAAAACTTGACTTATCATGCACTTGATTATGAAACTTGACTTAACATAAACTTGGAATCTTATTCAATTGTCTTAATTAATAACGTGCGTTAATACGTACTCCACAGTTGTTGTGGCCCCACGTATTCTACGTGTCACAATTGCTGTGTCTCACGTAGTGTATGCTCCACAGTTGTTGTGGCCCCATGAATACACGTAACATAAAATATAATACGTACTCCACAGTTGTTGTGGCCCCACGTATACACGTAACATAAAAAATAATACGTACTCCACAGTTGTTGTGGCCCCACGTATACACGTAACATAAAAATATAATACGTACTCCACAGTTGTTGTGGCCCCACGTATATACGTAACATTAAATATAATACGTACTCCACAGTTGTTGTGGCCCCACGTATTCACGTAACATAAAATATAATACGTACTCCACAGTTGTTGTGGCCCCACGTATTATACGTAACATAACATGTCTTATCTTTCTTAATGCATGAGATATTAATTAATATCATATACTTTTCTAACATGGCGTATACTTGTAAATGACACAATATGATTTAATCATAACATTTCATGGCATACTTAACATGGCATACTTATAACATACATCATTGTATGATAGAAAAGATTATGTAACAGATAATTATTCATGAGAGATTAAATCATACGTAGCAGATAAACATGTAATGACATAGCATGACATGGCATATACGATAACATACATACATAAATTGTAGTTCTCTTACCCATCACACATACACAATAAACTGATAGTAAGTTAGAGGCTAACTTACCTCGATTGTCACGTTCTACGAGAATAAAGTGCGATATACGAGAAACTGTAAAAGGTCATTCTAAAAGTTAGAAATTTAATTACTAACAATTAGAAACATGGAAACAAGTTATCTTAGAGTAAAATTATCATTTTACCCTCTACATGTGGGAAAACGACCATTTTACCCATAACTTAAGGATTTCATATCCTAACTCCAAAAATTTCCAAAATTTACATTCCTCATGTAAATTTTGTTCTAAACTCAAATATCAACTCAGAAAAAAATTTAAAACAAAACAACACTATGGAAAACACACTATGGCCGAAACATCCATAGGCCATTTCTCTTGATTTTTGTTGCAATTCCTTCCAACTTCAAAACTCATGCTTAAACCAAAATTTTGCAACAAACATCTTCCAATCCTAAGTTTAAAACCATACTTAAAACATCCATTTAGAAAAAGCTAATAATCAACACCAAAATTTTTTGTAAAAAGATCCAAGCACTTGAATCACAAGCTTTGACCTTAAATCAAAACATCTCCAAGAATTCCAAAAATCAAATCTTACTTCTAACATATTCATAACATCATCCTAACATCAAACATGCTTTAAATCATCAATTTAAAGTCACCAAAATCACAAAATAACACTTGGAGTTTTTGGTTTTACACTTAGTCCAAAAACAGAAACTTTTTCCTCAACTAATTTTGATAAATCTCTTGATCAATGGCTTAAGAAGGTGAGATCTTCGAAATAAAGAATCACATAGTTTAATGATGTGTCTTAAATAGGATCCAACCATCAAACTTAAAATCACATGGCTAAAAATCAATAAACATGGATTCTAATCCAAAAACATCAAATCTTAGGCGGAACCGAAATCCTCTTGCATAGAAAAATCATATCTTTGAAAATAATACTAAATATCTCCAAAATAACATCCTAACATGAAAATAAGAGACTTAGGATCATCATGTAAAAATATCAAAGCCTTTAGAGTAAGATCAAACCTCAAAATATTCAAACTTTCTCCAAATAAAAACTGTTTTGCCACTTCCAGTTTTCAAGTTTCTAGATCTAAGAAAATCTATGATCAAAAGCTTTATTCATGCAACAAAACCTCAATGAAAACCCTTAAACACATTCTAAGAACACTCCATAAAATTTTCGGATCAAGATATGTCCATTAGCTTGGTCAAAAACTCCAAAACATAACATACTCTCCAGATTCACGCCCAGAATGACCTTTCCATGGTTAAAAATACTTTTGACAGAACAAATGACCATGGAATGATACAAAAAATACATATATGGAAACTATACTCAAAGAGGAAGAACTTTTATGAAGGAGTCATCGTGTGAAAATACTTACAAAGGGTCAAAAATCTCTACGCAAAAACATACAGAAAACTACCCGAGAGAACTCTTTTGGGTCTCTCTCTAAGAACGGGGTGAAGAAATGATTAAAGTGAAGTATGTGTGTCTTGCACGACTCAAGACTTCTGTAGGGGGAATATTTGGACCTTAATGATCATTGAATGGAGGTGTAGACATGTGACATAATGTGGAGGATAGTGGGGGGCAAAGGACAACCTACAAAGGCTATGAGACATGGGACTTGATGGGGTGGGTTCCTCCATATTATTGAGTGCAACTTGATGCAATGAATGGTCTGTCAAGTGGGGGAGGAAGCTTCTCCAAGAAGCCTTGCTAAGGTGGCCAAATTCGTGGGCTTTAGTGGGCCTCAACCAAGTGGGCTTCAATTTGGGGTTTAAAGGGGGTTTGGTTAGGATTTGAGATGCTATCAAGCCCAAATCCAATTTTTTCTTGACCCAATTAAATTTTCAAGGTTTAAAATGTTGGATAAAGATGTTAGAATAAGAATTTTAGAAATTATTAGCATGTGGAAGTGATTTAATCAAGTGATTAAACACAATGCTAGAAATTGGATCAAAAGAGTTTGGAGGCCAACTTTAGGGTTTGGGGAAACCGTTTAGGGTTTCGGTTTCAACCAAGTTTTTGGGGTTTCAAATGGATTCCAACGATTTAGGGTTTCACTAGGGTTGAAACTCTCTTTGATCTGGCTCAATTTGGTTAATCAGATGAAAAAGGTTTTGCTTAGGTGGCATGATCTCACACATTGATTTCTTTCACAAATCCATCTAATGGTTTCTCTTTGTGCCAAGTATCTAATGCTATTCATTATGTGTGGTTAAGATCTTGCCAAGTGTCCAAATAAAACTTCTCTAACCTAATTTGGACATTCCACACTGTGATTTTGAAAACACAGCACTTAGTACGCTTATCAAGGTTACTATTCACTCCGAAAAAGCGCATAATAAACTTAGTACTGAAAAATTCTAAATATTCTATTGAGTCTAGTGGCGTAAATTATAACGTAATTTGACACTTCTAACTACCTCAAACAATTAAAATCACATTTTTGGCATCATAGCGAGTGATAACACTGACTATGTTGACAGGCTACTAAAACCTTTGCGATTAGCCGATTATGGGGTTTTCACGAGGTTTCTAATGTCTATAGAAATTCCACCATTGAATTTCTAGTGGGCTGTTACACCCTCTGTACTTGTTCTTGAATTTCAATGCTTCTTCTTTCCTCCTGGTCTCTTTGTTGCTCCTGCAAACGCGTCTCTAAATCGGACTGTTGCATTAAGAGTGCCTCCAACTCCTGTTGTTGTGACTTCATATGCTCAATTTCTTGGCATGCAGTGTCTAAATTCTTAGCAAGATTATTAACTTCTGAAGTCGAGGCTGTCGACGATGAAACAACATGCTTGAAAGTATGTCCCAAACCTCTTACCAAACCAGACTTGGTCTTGAGGACTTGCGTAAATATGTCAATGTCAATAGGAGAAGATTCCTCAGCGGCTGATTGTAGCTCAATCATTTTTTCCTACAATAATTAGGAAGAAAAGATACAATACGTAACATATTAAAAAAAAATAGTAAGAAAACATAATATCCATTCACATGTTGGCGTAATTTATTCATACAAAATGACATGACTTACATAATTATCTTTGGCGACATGATCAATCCACTCGCTGTGCACATCAGTGTGAGTAGCAGCATAGACATGAACGACATAGAATTTTTAGGATTATCGCATTTCTAACAAAGCCACAGTAGTAATTTTAGAAAATCATGTTAGTACTTAAATAAAGAATGTGATAAAAATGACTGAATCTTAATAAGTAATTACCATTTTATTGGCAAGGCATTGGAATGACCTTGAACTGGCGTGATGATGGATTGTCAAAGACGTTTTATTCTGTGCATTGATAGAACTTAAGTACTACAGAGGAAATTAACAATGTTAAATATAATCTAAAAGATCACAACACTTCCTCCAATCGCCTAATTTCATTTTTTGAAAAGTGGACTGAGCAGCGTCTTCCAATGTCTCAAGTTTTTTGAAGTGGTCATGATATAGTCCGTTGTGATGCCAAAATAATGTAGCCATCAACTCATTCATAGTTTGTACTTTTTTGTTATGGCCAAAATTTAGGTCAAATTCATCCTAAGAAGTGAATTGTGTCAAAAATATAAAATTAAACATCTTTAAAAAAACTAAGGTATACTAACTCACCAGTACACAACTCCGAATATGATACTTAATCTCATTTGAAACATCTCGCCAAGACCGAATATAAAATGGCGCATAAACTCGGACTAGTTTTCCAAGATGGGAGGAAAGTGATGCTGCACTATCATCCACACTCTTAGTGGAGTTATTGGGGATGTTGACCTTGATTTTCCCGTGCCTTTTATTTTTTTCTAGAGCCAAGCCACATGTTAAGCCACAACCGTGAAGTGACAAGGCATTAACTAATATATTTAAAATGATTAAAACCAATCTTCCCAAGTATTTAAATATAATTAATTATCAACAAGAATTTTCTTACTGGTAGGTGTGGATTTGTTGTTTACCTATTGTGTATCAACTTGATTAGGAGCAGAATCCTTAGTTGGAGAGTCCTCAACTAGTTCGGGACTTGGCAGAGGAGGTACATTTCTTCATTGTCAATTTGGTGACATCCTTAAAAAACATTATTATTTTCAATAAACTAGCTTAGAAATAATTATGAAAATTGTAATAGCCTAATCTATGTAAATAAAAATTTTTGTACTTTTATTTTTTAGCTCTAGATGTATTTGCTACACTTGTTTCAAAATCTCATTCAATAACATCTTTGTAATCTCCTTCTTCATCATCATCATCTTCTTCTTCGTTTTATTCATTGACTTCTTCTTCTTCTTCTTGTTTTGATTATTTTGATTCATCAAAATCTTCAACTGAATGATCATTTAATACGGATGGGTCGAGATGTACAAGTGGAATGTCATCTCTACACAAGGGGATTAGTTCGAGTGCACCAAGGTCAACAAATAAATTAATTCCCTCTCAATCTTCTTGGTAGGCCTCTATAATAGGAGTGCCATCTTGATCTCCACTATAATTGTGATCCACTACCAATCCTACATCATAAATATTTCAAGGAACAAACTTTTGTACGACTCACCATGTTATCTCTCCACTAGCTTCATCAACCCCTTTCATTGGATCAATCAAGTAATATAATTGGGTTGCTTGACAAGCCAACACGAACGGATTATCTTCGTACTGATGGGCCCCAAGGCGGACCAAGTCTTGAGGATCAATTACAAGATTAAGAATCACGAAGATCAAGGGAGCAATGCAAGAATTGGTGCAATCCAATTGGGATGAAGCTAGCAAGAGCCCAATACTCATGATGGGCTTGAAAGAAGGAGAACCAGTTTTGATTCACTTGATCTAGGCTATGGAAGACACGACTTGGGCCTATTATTATTGAAGGCCATGGACTTATTTATTTCATCAAAATGGCTTATTTTATTAGTCATAGGAATTAATCTAAAATAATTGGGCTTTGGAGATGTCCAGCCCACACGTCTTATTTCTTTTGAACTAGGATTTTTGGGAAGGCCTTGTATTTTGGCCAACGGCTTATTTGGAAAGTTATTATTTTACAAACTAGGGTTTTAGAAGTTACTGTAGCGTGGCACTATTCACGCTTCAGTACCCGTGGCACTATTCCTTTAGGGTTTTAGGAATTGTTTATTTAAACCACTTGTAGCCTCATTTGAAAAAAAAAAGACATTATTGAAATTGATGAATTTTATTCATTGGGAGTTGAGTTTATCTCTTCTTGTTCTTGATTGAACGTTTGAACTTATCAAAGGTAAATCACAACTTTTGTGGCGTTCCTCCTTTGTAATTCGGGTTCTTGAGACGGGTTATTCAACGGGTCTAGATTTTAATATAATCTAGGTTCTTGAAACGGGTTCTCAACGGGTCTAGATTCTCCATCCATAGACTTGAGTTTGGCTTTCTTGGGTTGGTTTTTCCAATATTGTTGTTGGGTCTCAAAACGAGTTGATTGGGGTTCACATCATTTGGTATTCAGAGCAAGGTTTCCAATCAGGTCTGATTCTATATTTTATTTATTGTATCATAAATTCTAGGAATTCAATGTTTTAGGGTTTGCCAAAAAAAAAAAAAAGGATAGAAATTCGTTTTTCTAGGGCTGCCAAAATTTGCACCATCTAGGGTTTGAAATTTCTTGGGTTTTCATTCATTCCCTTCTATTTCCTTGTCAAATTTTTATGTGTTTGAATTCAATTGTTTGATTATCACAATTGAATATTTCTGTTTGTGGTTGAATTGTTGAGAAAAGAAAAGAAAGGAAAGGAAAGGAAAACAAAAGAAAAGAAAAGAAAGGAAAAGAAAAGAAAAGAAAGAAAAATTTGAAAAAAAAATCCAAAAAAAAAGAAGAAGAGAGAGAAGGATTTTGGGTATGAAATACTTTGCCATATGAAATTGAGTGCTTTGTCATTGATTAAGCCTTATCTTTAAAGGGGCTGAATACATCTTTCTAGTTGGTACCTTATTTCGTAATTACTATTTCCAGCGCATAAATTCCTTGAGTCTCGGGTCATTTAATTCCTTCTGTGTTTTCTTTTGATCTTGTTTCTTGGACCTCATTACTAGTTGGAACAAAACAAGGTTGTATTGTCTTGATTGAGTTCAATTAGTTCTTAAAGAACTTGAGTGGGAAAACCCTTGAGGTAAAAGGCAAGAGAGTGTGAGATCATTATTGGGAAAAAGCCAATTAAGAGTGAAACACGAGTGGAGTGCCATTATTTGAGTGTAAACATGTAAGAGAGTGTGTGAGGTCTTTTTTCCTGTAACATTCTTTTTTTGTGCAAAGCATATGATGTCTCATAAAAATGACTCATCACCAAATGGGATGGTAGATAACTCATTCTTTGTGTTGCAGTCCATGCAACAAAAGTTTGAAAGGTTAAATTTGAAGTTGAGAAAAATGAGGGATAAGATGGAACAACAAGGTGCATTGATTAGAGATTTGCAAAGTGGCAGAGATAGGAGGAGACGTGAGCCTAGTATTAAGAAGGGGTACGATAAGAATGAAGAGTATGGCGAGTCTCTTGTTGATAGGCGTGCACCCAATACAGAATTCAAGATGGAACAACAAGGTGCATTGATTAGAGATTTGCAAAGTGGGAGAGATAGGAAGAGACGTGAGCCTAGTATTGAGAATGGGTACGATAAGAATGAAGAATATGGCAAGTCTCTTATTGTTAGGCGTGCTCCCAATACAGAATTTAAGATGGATGATATAGAGCAGCAAAGAGAGAACATTTTTCATACTAGATGCCACATCAACAACAAGGTATGTAGTATGATCATTGATGGAGGAAGTTGAATTAATGTAGCTAGCACTACTTTAGTTGAGAAACTGAATTTACCTACCTTGAAACACCCTAGACCATACAAGTTACAGTGGTTGAATGATTGTGGGGAGGTTAGGGTAAATAAGCAAGTGTTAGTTTCTTTTTCAATTAGGTGGTACAAGGATGAGGTCCTTTGTGATGTAGTGCCTATGCATTGTGGTCATATTTTGTTGGGGAGGCTGTGGCAGTGTGATAGGAGTTGATCTATGATGGGTTCAGGAACATGTACAGTTTTGAAAAGGATGGAAAAACAATCAAACTTGCTCTTTTAACTCCAACACAGATCCATGAGGACCAACTAAAGTTGAAAATTGAGGTTGATCAAAAAAGAAAGAGAGAAAGTGAGATTGATCAGAAAAGAAAGAGTAAAACTGAGGTTGATCAACAAAGAAAGAGAGAAAATGAGATTGATAAAAAAAAGAGAGTAAAAGTGAGGTTGAGCAAAAAAGAAAGAGTGGGAATGAGATTGAGGAAGAAAAAAATAATGAGACCGAAAATGAGAGAGAGAGAAATATGAGAGAGAAAAGAAATGAGAGTGAGGTTGAAACCTCAAGAAAAAAAGAGGGTGAAAAGAAAAGCAAGAGTGAAGAAAGTGAGAGAAAAACAAAAAGAGAAGTGAGTTTTTATGCTAAGGCAAATTTTAATACCAACGGCCTTAACAAATCTTTGCCTAGTGTTGTTATCTCTTTGTTGCAGGGATATGAGGTCATGATTCCAAGCGGTATGTTTAGTGGATTGCCACCTATTAGAGAGATAGAGCAATATATTGATCTTGTGCCAGGTGCAACAATCCCTAATCGACCTTTATTTGAAGAGCATAAGTCCTTGAAGGGACAAGTTAAGTTGGATAGAATGCATGCCAAGTGGGTTCAATTCATTGAGACATTTTCTCATGTAATTCAGTACACACATCGTAAGAAAAATCTTGTGTTTGATGCTTTTGCAAGAAGGTATGTCCTTGTCATCATTTTAGATACAAAATTATTGAGACTTGAATATGATAAGAAATTGTATGTTAATGATGATGGCTTGGCCAGTGTGTATAGAGTATGTGAGAAAACATCGTTTTGTAAGTTCTATAGACTAGATTGGTGCTTATTTAGCAAGAAAAGACTTTGTGTGCCTACTAGTCTTATGCATGAGTTGCTTGTGCATGGATGTGGTTTGTTGGGACATATTGATATAAAAAGAACTTTAGACGTGTTGCGTGTCTATTGGTGGGAGTACTACTTGCCATTCATTAAGTTTGGATATAGTTAGAGTGGTCACTTTGGTATAAAGAATATTTTAGGCATATTGCATGAACATTGGTTGGAGTATTGTTCCTCATTCATTGAGTTTGTATATAGTTGGAGTGGTCACTTTGGTGTAAAGGAGAGTTTAGACGTATTGCATGAACACCTTTGGGCGTATAATTTGCCATTTATTGATGTGTGGCATGAACGTTTGTGGCAGTATCATTTTCCATTCATTAACTGGTTGTATGAACATTTGTGGAAATATTATTTGCCACTCATTGAGATTGCATATAATCAGAATTATCATTTTGGTGTGAGGAAGACTTTAGATGTGATTAATGAACGTTTATGGGAGTATTATTTGCCTTTCATTGACTTGTTGCATGAACGTTTATGGGAGTATTATTTGCCTTTCATTGACTTGTTGCATGAACGTTTGTCGGAGTATCGTTTGCCCTTGTTAGAGTTTGCATGTAATAGGACCATGCATACAACCATTTTTTATTCTCATCTTGAAATTGCATATGGTTTTAATCCACTTATTCCTTTTGATTTAATGCCCTTACCTGGTGATGACAGAAGTAGCTTGGATGGACATTTCCAAGTTCTTGATAAAATTAATGATAATTCCTATCTAGTGGATCTTCCAGGTAAGTATCAGGTGCTTGCTATTTTCAATGTTACTGATCTATTTCCCTTTGATCCAGATGGAGATTCGAGGTCGAATCCTTTTGAGGAGATGGGGAATGATGGGCCCCAAGGCGGACCAAGTCTTAAGGATCAATTACAAGATTAAGAATCACGAAGATCAAGGGAGCAATGCAAGAATTGGTGCAATCCAATTGGGATGAAGCTAGCAAGAGCCCAATACTCATGATGGGCTTGAAAGAAGGAGAACCAGTTTTGATCCACTTGATCTAGGTTATGGAAGACACGACTTGGGCCTATTATTATTGAAGGCCATGGACTTATTTATTTCATCAAAATGGCTTATTTTATTAGTCATAGGAATTAATCTAAAATAATTGGGCTTTGGGGATGTCCAGCCCACACGTCTTATTTCTTTTGAACTAGGGTTTTTGGGAAGGCCTTGTATTTTGGCCAAGGGCTTATTTGGAAAGTTATTATTTTACAAACTAGGGTTTTAGAAGTTACTGTAGCGTGGCACTGTTCACGATACAGTACCCACGGCACTATTCCTTTAGGGTTTTAAGAATTGTTTATTTAAGCCACTTGTAGCCTCATTTGAAAAAAAAAAGACATTATTGAAATTGATGAATTTTATTCATTGGGAGTTGAGTTTATCTCCTCTTGTTCTTGATTGAACGTTTGAACTTATCAAAGGTAAATCACAACCTTTGTGGCGTTCCTCCTTTGTAATCCGGGTTCTTGAGACGGGTTATTCAACAGGTCTAGATTTTAATATAATCTAGGTTTTTGAAACGGGTTCTCAACGGGTCTAGATTCTCCATCCATAGGCTTGAGTTTGGCTTTCTTGGGTTGGTTTTTCCAATATTATTGTTGGGTCTCAAAGCGAGTCGATTGGGGTTCACATCACGTACCATTTCATAAGTATTGACACTTGTAAAGTGACTATCTCTATGTATCGATATCCGACCATCGCCTAGATCCCACCATTCACATTTAAATACATATGTCACATTCCTGCCTAGGTATTTCAGTCCGATAATGTCACGTATGACACCATAGTAGTCATTATTCTCTATTCCATGACTTCCTTCAACCAACACATCACAATTTACGTCTTTTGATTTCGTTCATGGTACATAGTATGGAACCTATAACCTTAAACCGTGCATGCAGTGTATCGAAATGCTCTGTTTGAAGGACCAAAGGTCAATGCATGCAATTCTACAGAAACTAATTCTAGATCATGAGCACATTGTTCCAATATCTAACAAGTGCAATAGTAACAAAATTGTACAAAATTACTGTAAATTAAAATGGTTATAAAATATTCTACCATATGGGACATTTAAATGCATATGCATTGTTCAAACCATCCTGAAAATTCTTCTTTGTACCTTGCCTCTATATCCTTTATGCATTCTATCTTAAGTTTGTCCATGTGCAGACTATATAGAAGTAAAAATAACATAATACTTGAACATCTTTGATATAGTAGTACTTTAATAGAATATATATTAATTAGAATTATTCTAAATATGGATCAACATATCTAAGATAATCATCAATCTCATGACAATTATTCAACATATACCACCGAGCTTTTCCTAACTCTTCATCTATTAAATTGTACCCCATTTGTACACCCAAGAGCTGTATATTCTTGGAAAACATAGATAGCTCATAAGGGCGAGAGGCAACAAAATTAACATTCCACTCTTCAAGATTAAAGCGTGTCTCATCCTGTGGAGATATAGAGAGTAAAATGTCAACCATTCATTGTGTATAGAGCCTCTGCTATTGACCCCTCAACTCAGTCTTTATTTGCATCAGTGCACTTTAGTCTACCAAAAAATCTCTCAACTGATAAACATCCAACGAAACTGCATCAATCCACCTAACAGTACCACTAGAGGTAAATGCATTTGTAAATGGACCATTACGTCAAAAAATGATAGTAGAAAGATCCGCTTCAATTTAGATAGTATTATTGCGATGTCTTCTTCCATTTTCTGCAACAAGTCTGGATTTACTACCTGAGAGCACAAATCCTTGAAAAACATACATAGTTTAGTTATGGCGACATGTACATTAGAAGTCAGCTTCTCAAAAATTCCTACCGGTAACAATTTTTGTAAAAATACATTAACAAGTATGACTTTTCAATCCATTTATTTTGCATTCATTAGGGCTCACACATCTACCGAGATTTGAGGCATTCGTATGGCAATTTCACACCTTCAACCATTTGTAAAAGTCCATCATCTCATCCTGTAATGCCCGTCCTTGTGGTGAGACTTTTAGAAAATGATTTTTAGAAAGACGATAGGAAATACCGTTCGTTTAAAACTTTCTCATTTCCTTCCTAGGATATGAAAGACTCCATGTTTATAAAATAAAATGTGCTTATTAATGTAAAGAGGGTTACAGCGGAAAATATTAAACTTTATAATTAAAAATCTTTCATACAAAACATTGTGCCTAGGCTTCTGTGCTCTTCCCCTTGGGCCATGTCCGTCCTGACACGTTTTGCTCATCTTATCCTTGGGAGGGCACATATAAAAATTAAAATGAGTCAAAGCTTCGTAAGCATTACTTTATACAGTCAACATATACTATCATAGATTTTCAGTCATGAATTCATCACTCTATACATATTATACATAAGACATTCGTTCATTTAAAATATTTTGAGGCGAGGTTTTTCTTGAAAAGGATTTTCTTTCATAAAACGTTTCTTTTCTTTCGTAAAACAGTTCCCTATGCCTTGTGCCTTCATTTCTTAAAGAGTCTGAGCATACGTTCATTATTTCTTACATACATTCTTTCTTATCACTTTTCTTTGGTTGGTACACACTGTTAGACTCCGTATGTTAGGGTTAGCGGTCTTTTAGACCTGATTCCGCCCATGGCCGCTAGTTAGAAATTCCTCAGTCAAGGGGTAGCACTGGATGCACTACTAGTACTACTTACCCGACATTGCAATTTGTCCAGTGTTTTGGTACCGATTCATTTAGTCATGGCTGTTACGTATTTTTATACATTCAAACTTTCATTCATTCAGTCCTTTCTATCATTTTAGTCCTTTTTATTCTTTCAGTTCATAAACATCATTTAAAAGCATAGGCTTAAACCTCAACATTTAAAACATTTTTTATGAGCATAAACATGAGCATCATCTTAAACATAAGTTTATAGCATCCTTACACATCAGTTTATTGCATCATTTAAAGTATCAGTTCATAGGGACATATTAAAACACTTTCTTCGCGTCATTTAAAGTATAAGACATAAGACATAAGCATTAACATTTCTTTTCGTGAAAATAAAGACAATAGATACTACTTATAATCATCCATCACATGCATACACTTACATACTTGTTGTGCATAAAAAGTGGCTGCCAAGAAGGGCTATTACATTCATATACCTTTAAACATTATACTTAGCATTCTTTTGTAAAACATCGTTCGTGTCATTTTGTAAAGGAAAAACATCTCATTTTCATTTTCATATCTTTTAGAAAACTCTAAAAGAGTATGAACATAATACTTACCTGGACTCCATGCCATACTCATTTCATGCAGTCCATTCATGTGCGTGTTAGATGGAAACCTACATGCATACACATAACCTTAGCGTCATTCTTTATCTAGTACATAAGCAACTAACTAGAAATAGAACTACACTTCACTTGGAAACACTCTCCTTCTATCCCATGCTCTTACGTGTCCCTTACTATACTAAAACCTTTAGGGTCCACTTACAGTCACTACATTTTCCAAACTCGATGTTCAACCTTGAGTGCTTATCCACTAAAGTGAATCTCCATGATTCACCTTAGAGTTAAGACACTAAGACCTTTGTCTTACTCTTCTTACTAACCACATTCCAACACATGACTTAGACTGACTAAGTCACGCATCTTAATCCTAGACAAATAACCGTTACTACCTTCATGAATCCTCGACCACACTTCATCCTCATTCCCATCCATACATGCCACATGACTTTAAGCCAACCTTGAGGCTTAAACATTGTGTAAATATGCTTAGGATTGATTACCCATTATATATGATCAATCTGTCTGGCACATGTGTTTCACCAGATGCGCATGTACCTTACCCCTTTATCACCTAAGATCAACATATAATCCATTAAACACCCTCTTGCATAAACAAGCTCCATACTCTGATACCAACTTCTACTCAAACACAATCGATAGGACTTCCCTACCCTTTAAAAGTTCATTCCCACACTTAACACAATAAGACCCCATTCACACTACACTTCCTTCTTGTCACGTAGCTCGAGACTAATCCCAAGCTACATCACGACACCCGTTACTATGATAGGGTCACCTCACGATTACTCTAGGACACTGCTCTACAGTTCTTGACACTATCCACACATTCTATGCTCCTCTGCTATGCCATCCAACCCTTCTTGACACGCTATCTGGTGCATCACAACACCACATGAAGTACACTCCACGTGAACTCCCTTCCATCCACACTATGCCACACATCACTAAGATGCATGCCACATGGTGCATCGCTACACAACATGGAGTACACACCATGTGAACTCCTTTCCATTATGCTACACTATACACTACTATGAAGCACACCACATGGTGTGTTGTTGCACGACATGGAGTACAAGCCACATGTATTCCCTTTATAGCACTACACCTCATCAATACTACAGCACACACTTCACACCCGTACTTCACAGCACACTACACAATTATTCCCAACACTTTACTACACAACGAACCCCACAATCAACCAACTAATATGTAATATAAATAATGAGAGAGAGAGAGGGTTATACCATCGTTGGAATTAACCCTTGCGTTGCTCGCTACTCGTCACTGTCAAAGGCGTCGGAAGGGTCATACATGGCGACTAAACCATGTATAGTGACTATCCATCTTGTATGGTTGTCCACCATGTAAAGTGGCAGTTTAGGCTTAGGGTTGAGCTAGGGGAGGCCAAGGGAGGCTCATGGTGGCCTCATGGTGGCTGGGGTGGCGGAGTCGTGGGTTTCAAGACATGGAAATGAAGGGAGAAGCTTGGCTAGTTGTTGCTGGCCATGGAGGGGCTTGAGAGAGATGTGGTGGAGAGGTGGAGGCGAGGTGGAGGCAGTATAGTGGCTAGAGGGAGGCGGATCTAAGCCAAATGGGTGGAGAAACCCATGAGAGAGTGAGAGGGCGTGAGAGAGATAGAGACTTGGATGGGCACGAAGGAGCTTGGGGAGGTCGTGGTGGTCAGGGGAGGCTTGTGACGGTGGCATGTAGCCGTGGGTGGCAGAGCTTGGCCTGGGTGATGGAGGACCCATGCTTGAAACCCATTTTTGGGTTACGTGTGTGTGCACAATGGAGAGGGAGGCTGGGGCTCGTCGGCGACACCGTGGTGGTGAGGGTGACCTTGAGGTGGCAGGCCTGGGTTGCGGTGCAAGGGAGAAACTGTGAGAGGGAGGATCCATTTCGGGAAGAGATAAGAGAGAGAGGGAAGTTGCCGTGGGTGGTTCCTGTGGCTGGGATCGTGTTCGTTGGCGTGAGAGGAGTCACTGATGGTGGCTATGGCTAAGGGTGGCAAGCGGTGGAGCTGGGTTAGAGGAAAAGAGGTTTGGTGGAGGGGAAGGGCTACTGCCCATGCAAGCTGAGGGAGAGGGAGGAGAGAGAGGGAAAGGGAAAAGTGAGGGGGAAAAGGCTAGATGCTTGGGTATTTAATCCAAATCCTTCATCTTGGGGTCTCCAAAGTGATCTAATGATGTGGAATTAAAACATTGATTTAAAAATGCGTAAACATTGATTTAACTTAAAACACTGAAAGGAATTAAGATAGAATATTATTTAATTAAACTTTAATTTATAAAATTTAATTTTCATCATTAATTAAAAGATGAAGTTTTGCTAATTATCTTTAAGAGAATAAAATCATTTAATTAATTTAGAGTTTTCAATATAATTTAAATCTCCTAATATTTTTGACTAAAATCATTCAAATGAAATCATTTTTTACAATTATAATATTTTTGGAACTCTTTAAAAATATTATAATTGTCTTACTTAAAATCAGGTTTGATCCAATAATACTAGAAATATCCCATATAAATATTTTCAGGACATTTAAAATATTTGAGAGCTTTAAAACACTGGACGTACTTTAGAAATCGCTTGATATGTTTAAAAGCATGCCATCTAGGTTTGGCAAGTAGAACGAGACTCGTGACCATAAGAGAGAGAAAGGAGTGGGATATTGCACATCCCTTGTCATTGTAAAACAAGCATGCGACATAACCACCCTATTGCCTTTTACCTACAAATGAAGATTATATTTAATTTCCATTCTCTCAACCTTTTTCCTTCTCTTAATTGTGTCCTTTGTATTTTTGTTAATGCTCATCAATGTCCCAAATATATTATCACAAATATTCTTCTCTATTTGTATTACATCCGAACTATGTTGCAACATGTATGATGTGCAATATGGCAAGTCGAAAAAAATACTTTGCTTTGTCCAATTTAGTTCCACTACGCCTTGTTTTCTCTTGTTCTTTCTTGACCTTTGCCAAAATTGTTCATTCCAAGTTCAATTAATTGTTCCACTATCTCATCCCCAGACAACTTCTTTAATGCAATTCGGTCATCCATGCTCCCATCAAATTTAGCGCATTGCCATATACTGGAAAATCATTTATCGTCCATAATATTGCAGCATGCATATGAAAAGACGTCGACGTGTATACATAAAAAATTTGGATGTTATTTTCCCATAGATCTTTCAACTCTTCAATTAACGGCTGCATGAATACGTCAAAATCATTTCGGGGTGATTTTGGGCCATGGATTAGCAAAGTTAGCAGAATGTTTGGTGCCTTCATGCACTTCCGTGGTGGAAGATTATATAGAATCAACACTACAGGCTATGTGGTGTCACTTGTACTCATATTACCAAACAGATTGAATCCATCCGTTGTTAGTCCTAGATGCACATTACAAGTTTCGTTCCCAAAATCTAGGGTATTTATTATCAAAACTTTGCCGCCCAATTGAGTCCGCTAGGTGCCTCATATATTTGTCATCCTTAACTTGTTTCTGCTCGTGCCACCTTATATCTTGAGTTGAGCTGTTTTGGTCCATATATATAGCCTTTGCGATCTTGGTTTAAGCAAAAAATAATGCAAAATTTTAATCGGAATATTTTTTTTACCATTCCACCTCGACTCTTCACATACAGGACAAGCTTGTTTTTCCTCATTCTCCTTCCCAAACAACACACAATCATTTTTACATGCATGTAATGACTTGTACTCAAACTCTAACCCCTTTCTTCATTTTTTCGCTTCATAAAATTTTTTTGACAATGCAGAACCTTTAGAGAGCACCTCATTAAATAAGTCTAATACCATGTTGATTGCTTTTGTCGACATTCAACGTAACAACTTAATATACAATACCTGCACAATAAATGACATTTTGCTATGTGTTGTACTACCATGATAAAGCTCACGCTTTGCATCTTCCCACATTTTAGAGAAATTCTCTGACTCAGTCCCTTGGCCACTTGAGGCATCATCGTCAATTTCATCCATAAACATCCCCGCTCTAATGTCACCCAACATCTCCTCTATCTCATCGCACTCACTATCTGCATCCCACTCATTATCGTCATCCAGGTACGTATTTCAACACCATCACTGAACGAAATATCGACAGATTGTTCATAAGGCTCACCATGCAATACCCATTAAGTATATCCCAAATCCATACTATTCACAGATATATGACTTTCTACTTTATCAGCTCCTATAGCACACATATTTTTACACCCTTTACATGGACACTTTATGTAACCTTGACTATCGGTAGAGGCTCGAGCAAAATCAATAAAGTTTTTCACTCCACATGCATACAAAATGTAGTCTTTTCCAAGTCTATCACCAAGATGCATCCAACTTTGGTCCATTTCTAAAAAAACCTATGGATTAGCATAATGCAACTAATTTCACATGCATCACATGCTCCAATTCAATTCCCCATGTTCTTTAGATAAAGGTAGTTTGGTCCTATTCGTTCGAGATTATATCATCCATATTGCAAAGTTTCATCACTCTTATACTCTCCACGTCAGTAGAAATTTTGGTAGCATTTCTCTATAGTTCTCCAATTATAAATGGTCGCAAAGAGGGATTGTCATCCTGTAAACAATATACTTGAAGAACAAATGAAGAATACATCAAAAGTCCCATCCTGAACGTATAAAGAAAGAGCAATGAAAATATACACCGTAGATAATATAATCTCAAACTGTCAACACTAAATAATTCAGGAATTAGTGAACTCCTGAGTGTACACTAATTTCCAAACGGGTCTAAAGTTATTAATGCAATGTTACACACACAAGCTATAACATATAACATATAGCTATAACACACAAGCTATAACGTATAAGTAATCTATATTTGTACTAAACTTCTTTGAAACCCTCAGTAAAGAATCCATTGTTGGGTCTTAACTGATGATTCCGAAGAAGTTTAGTATTCTTTGTCCTAAGTATAGTATGTGCAGTTAGTTATTTATTATTGTTAAAATTTCCTAGATTTTAAAGTTATCATTAATTAAATTAGAAATAATTATTTATCAATCTAAGATGTGTATTTAAATTAGATATGTAAGGTGTGTTTCATGTATATTTGATTCCAAATAAATAAGGTTATATATTTATATAATGTATATTCATATTGAACTTTTTCGAAATTCTCAGTAAAGAATCTATTGTTAGGTCTTAACTGAGGGTTTCCAAGAAGTTCAGTATATTTTGTCTTAAGTATAGTATGTGGAGTTGGTTATTTGTTTTATTGGTTATTAATTAGTTATTTGTTTTAATCTTAGTATATATTTTTAATTAGTTATTTGTTTTAATCTTAGTATATATTATTAATTTGCTTATTTGTTTTAATCTTAATGTAGATTATTAATTAGTTATTTATTATAATCTTAGTTTATATTATTAATTAGTTATTTGATTTAATCTTAGTATTATTATTAATTACTTATTTGTTTTAATCCTAGTCTGTTATTCTTATTCAAAATATTAGAAATTATGTATTCTAACTATTCAAAATCCCTTTATTTAAAATATTTGTTTATGTAATTTAATTTTGCATTCTTTGCATGCACAAGTGATAATTAGAGCTAATCACAATATAATCCCACAAATTACAATATAATCACAAAAATCACACATATGCCAATCACAATATAATTCCACAAATCACAATATAAACACAATATAGTCACAAAAATCACAATATAATTCCAGAAATCACATATAATCACTAAATAAATTACAACATAAACACAATATAATTTTAAGTATACCCAAACACATAAAATTAATTGTATATTAAGGTGGTTTATAAAATTAAGATAGTAAAAGGGCAACAAAATGAGTTTAAAGAACCAACAAAATGAAAAATGACAAAAAATAAAAAGTTTCATACAATTATTTGTTACATGCTCAAGTGAACAAAAATATAATCCACAAATTACATTATAATCACTAAAATATAATCCAACAAATCACAATATCATCACAAAAACCACAATATAATCACCCAATCAAGCTTTGAAATATACCAAGCTAAAATTACGAACTTGTTTTCTCACAACTTTCAACAAGTTCCAACAAATATTCCTTCAAAATAAAAACAATATTAATTAGTTAAAAAAGAAACATAATGAATAAATAAACACAACAAATAATCCTTAAAAACAAACAAATCAAAATAAACACAATAAAAAACACAACTACCTTCAATGCAAAACCTTCCAAGTACTCTCTCAAATGGGTCACTCACCCTCTCTCACAAGCTCTCTCACACAAGTGCACTCTCTCTCTCTCTCTGATCACTCACTCTCTCTCACAAGCTCTCTCACACAAGTGCTCTATCTTTCTCTGTCACTTACTCACAAACGTTTGAAATGGGGAATAATGTTTATTCCCCATTTCTTAAACACGCCCCAGACTGGGGCGTTATGATTTTTTCTCAAAAATTTGAACCTATTGTGGCGACTTTTATTGTTGCAATAGGATAAACTAAATTAACCTTTTCCAGCGACTTTTTAAATTCAAAGTTGTTGCATCGAAGTGCCACAACGTTTGAACATTTACAGTAAATGTCTGTATGTTTTGTAAAATTTTCAACTCTTGCTAAGTGTGTTGCCAAGTCTATTTACATAGCGTAACGTTCAAATGTAACATTGTTGACATGCAAACTTTGATGAAATTAGGTCTTCATATATGCCATAGAACTAATGCAGGAAGGTCCCTCCAAATTTTTTAACGATTGAACGTAACTATTTCACGTTTGAACGTAACACTATTGACATGATGCAATTGTAGATGAATATAGCTCCTTGTATATGTCATAGAATAAATGTGGGAAAGGTCCCATCAATTTTTTTAAAAACATTCAAATTTAACAATTTTACGTTAGAACGTACAAAACTAACATTGGAATGTAGCACTATTGACATGTGAATGCAAATGAAATTAGGTCCCTGTATATGCCATAGAATTAACGTGGGAATGTTCCTGACACCTTTTACTTAACGTTCGAACATTTGTTATAATGTTCGAATGAAAATCCTACCATGTTAAAATGTGTATTGAATGTTCAAATGTGGTTCATATATTATAGTTATACAGTATATGTAACATAATTCTATAGCATGGTAATGCTTATAGTATATATTATATGGTTATATAGTATAGTAATCAAGTATACAGTATATATAGTAATATAGTATAGGTAGTAAGTATAGTATTCTATATAGTTAGTAAGCTATAACATATAGTGTCTATAGTATAGTAATGTATATAGTATATTATATGGTTATATAGTACAGTAATCTAGTATATAGTATATATTAATCTATATAGATAATGTATTATATGTAGTAAGTGTAGTAATCTATGTAGTATATAATAATCTATGTAATTAGTAAGCTATAACATATAGTATATATAGTATCTGTAGTATAGTAATGTATATAGATATTAAATTAGATAGTATATAGTATTCTTTATAGGATATAGTAATCTATATAGTTAGTAATCTGGTATATACTATAACACCCCACTTATCACGATTAATAATAAAGTAACTTTTAAGAAAATTCTTAGGAGCCGGACTACTACTATTGAATCTTTACTTTAAAAAAAAAATATTTCTTTTATTCTAAAGGAAGCGCCAAGTACAAAAATTCCACAAATAAAATAATTATTTATTAAAACACTAAGATCATAAAAAAGAGTGCATGGAAGCATTTAATAAAACTTCTCGAAGCCCATGCCATAAACGTCATAACTTAAAAATCTCCGTACATGATCTAGGCTACTGTCACAACTACCTAGGCCAAGTCTGTCCTGCATTCGCATCCTCATAGTGATTATCACCTAGGGTGGTTAAAAAAAATAAAAACATACAAAAATGAGTTGAATACTCAATAAGCAACACATCATACACTAAACATAATAAAAATAGGGTCTTCTTGTAAATGTGCATACTCATAAATACATACATAAATAATATGAACATTAACTTATCTTTCACTTATCATAGGCCGTTACCCACCGTTGCCCCCCGTGAGTTAGGGTTAGCGAATCTAAGTAGATTTTGATTCCACCTATGGTCGTGGGTTGTGGAATCCATACATAAGGAAGACACACTGGGTGCACTACCAGCATGTACAACCTGGCAATGTAATATGCCCATAACATATGGTATTGTCTTCTTATCATAACATATGCCATTACATATCCTATCATTCATACTTCATCATAACATATGCCATTACATATCCTATCATTCATACTTCATCATAATCATGCTTGTAAACTGGTCATATCATAGATTTCAAATGAAATCACATTCTTTCATAAAATTCTGTGATACATGTTTCCTCACATAAAATTATGATTTTTCATAAATGCATAGATCTTCACATAAAATCATGCATCTTTTTACAAAATATTTTAATGCATAACTCTCACATAAAATCATGACATTTCATAAATCTTTTTATGCATAACTCCTTTCATAAAATCATGAATTTTCATAAATAATTTAATGCATAATTTTCACTTAAAATCATGGATTTTTCATAATTTTATCATGACTTATGTACCTAAAAAGGGGCTTCCAATGGAGGGTGTACTTGCATAATATTTTTATAAAAGACATGCCGTTTACCGTACTTATGTGCTGCTTCCTAAAATTCCCGACACAAAATTGATTACAATGTTGGATTGGGAGGTTTATGTTTTTTTTTTTTTCCAAGTAACATGGGGTCTGGATATATTCATAGAGAGATTTGGGAGAGGGTGATGAGCAATTTGAGTTGGACTCGGTTAAAGACTTTTAATGTGAATATGACTTGTAAAGTTCTATCCTTGTTGGAATAGGATGCTGACAAGTTCAAGTTAAACTTGATCATGATCATTTAAGAAAAGAGTTTGAATTTAAAAACATGATCTAGAAGTTCATTCAATGTAGAATTGGCAGTGACTGAAACTGCATAGGAGACTTCAATCAGTGATGATTTTAAATTGAAATAAATTTCTAATGGCCGATCTTTAAATTCTAAAAAGAGTTTAACTCATTCAATAAATAATAAATGAGATTCAACGTAGTTATTGAGTCTAATTAAAACTCCTAATCAATCTTAATAATTTATCGCTCGTGTGCTTATTCAATATGGCCCATTAAATATAATTTAGGCCCATTAAAAATGATCAATATTTTGACCTTAGAATTATTGGGTTGGGTCGTTGCATAGTATATATTGTATATATAATGTAGTAATGTATATGGTATATATTATATGGTTATATAGTATATATAGTATATGTTATATGGTTATATAGTATAATAATCTAAATAGTTACTATAGTAAATTAAATAGTATATAGTAATCTATAGTTAGTATAAGACTCTACATAGCTAGTATAGTAAACTCTATAGTATATTATAATAATCTATATAGTTAATATATATAATATTTTATGTTCATATGGTACGGGAAAGTGCCGTAACATTTGAATGTATTTCTTGTAATGTTCACACATTACTTGCATATATGTTGTGCATCTGAACGTCGAACGACATTTTCACCCACATCCAAAATTTGAACCGTTGCACACAGCCCTCGAATTCATCGCACGCCATCATTAATCGTTGCCACAACCATCGCATAAAAGGTTAGTATCCATTGGTGGTTTTAGGGGGTTTCGGTAGCCCATTGGTGGCTAGATTTGTAACTTGCTTTTCCTGCCCCCATGAGTGGCCATTGGCAAAAATGGTCACCATAGATAGCCTACACTCAATGTATACTTCATTTATATAGTGGCTATTACAAGATTAACATCCTATTTGAGGAAATCAGAAATGGCTTTTTGGGTTTAAATGTTCGAACGTCCCATTGGAAACGTTCGAATGAATATTTGTACTTTGAACGTATGTTAATCTATGTTCGTATGTATTGTTACATTCGAATGTTTATACACTAAAATGTTCGAATGTAATGATTTCCTGGTCGTCTGAATCCTAACGTTCGAATGTAATATTTATATAGTTTGACCGTTTAGGTATACATTTGAACTTTATACATCAAACATTTGAATGTAAGGTCTCGTGGGACGTTTTAGTCTTAACGTTCAAACATATACCTGCCTAAGTTTGAAAGTTAAGTTAAATACGTTCAAATGCACTTGCATGTTTGAAAGTATTTACACGAAACGTTCAAATGTAACGTTTCGTGGGTCTTTTGACTTCTAACATTCGAACGTCATTACCAACACG